>KN887543.1:17174-32119 GCA_000934455.1 Apostichopus parvimensis | reverse complement strand
CGGAGTTTAAGCAGTCTCTCAGAGCCAGCTGTTGGTGGTTCTATCATCGGTAGGAGAGTTCTTTTGACAGCGAAACCAACCCCGTACTCACGCCTCTCGTCTTGCTTCTTTCCCTTCCAGAAGAAGGTGTACTCTTTCTCTTGCAATACTCCATCATCAGCGAGTCTGGTCTCTTGGAGTGCTGCGATGTCCACATTCAATCTGGAGAGCTCAGCTTAAAATAAAATCAATGTTTTATTACCGGATATTTGTTGATGTATCATGTCTCAATCATTGATCCTCTGTGTATGCAAAATTTCACAGATAATCTGAATACGATTTAAAAAATTTTCATCGATCGAAATAAATTACTGCTCGTCCGTCCTTGGAGAAGGTTTCGATGATCGAATACTCCGACAGAAGTTTTTGTTCGTTGTTATAATCAAGCCAAGGAGTCAAGTTTGTGTTTCTTTTCTTTCTTTATTTCCAGAGTTTTGATGTTGAACGGAGAGGAAGTGGAGGAGACGGAACTCCCGGGCTTTGACGGCAATCAGCAGTCATTTTACTGCGGCAATGTTTGCCTCAAGCAGCTAATTCAGGTATGACCTCTTAATATTTATGAGCTCTCTATACTTTTTGTTTTATCTCTCAAGACAAGTTATAATGTGGCAAGTTGCATTGCCTTAAGAAGTACGGTATTGTATGATACTACATGTGATGCAGTATTTCTCGGGTTAGGGATATGGTTAACCATAGGGTTTAACCCTAGCCATAGGGTTTTCCCAGTCCACAAGATACGTCATTCATTGGGTTGTATCATGCACGATGACATTGCTCGACATATTAAACTGTGTACAAAATGGTTCTCTTGAGAAATACTGTCACGTGAGGATTGGCTGTACTTGCAAAGTCACACATTGGTATGAGGGTACTAGTCTTACTGAAAGCAGAATAGCTCCACATTATTACTGTATGAAAGTGGAAGGTTGAGAACCTGAGAAACTTCAAACTGCAAAGAACATTGAAAGGATATTGTATCATTTTGAAATATAAAGTTAAAACACAGTTATGTTGGATTTGATCATATTATAGAGAATGATTTAGTGTTCAAAATTTATTTATTTTGGTGTTGTAGCAGTTTTAGAAGGCTGGGAATTACGTCTTTTATAAAATACTACGGTTTCTGTGCATAAAAAGTGTTACATATCTTGGGACTCGTAAACCGACTTAAATCATCTTGCATAGCAATCAATAATTCCCTTGATTGTACCCTTAAAAATATTGCTTGGTGTGATGAATAACCCATCCATAATCTCTCATATGTTTCCATGCCCTCCAACATCTCTACTCCCATTTTTACATTGCTCAAATTGTCCGATACATTTCTACTCATTTTAATGTCTCATTAGTTTCTACCTTTTAATGACAATTTCCTCTCATAACATAAGCATCTTGAGCAGTTGAAAGCTTGACAGCATCCACTTGTATGCCGGGGAGTGGCATTACCAATTATGATCCACCCCCCACCACCACCCTCTTCCCCTTCCCAGCATGGTCCCTCTTATTCAGAAAAATTAAAAATGGGAAAAATAAAATCATGATGACTTCTTCACTTAAAAGCTTACCATACACTTAACTCACCCCACTCCCATCAGTACCCCAGTCTGTTATTAAACATTGCTGCTAGAACTGTTTGAGGTGTAGTATAGGTAATACATGATACTGTCTTACTAAGCACCTCGGAGCTTTTCTTATTTATCAATTTTTTCCAAGCCTTCATTTTTGTTTTGTAGTATCCACTTAAAGATCCTACTTCTCACCTACAAAGCGATCAATGGGCTTGCCCCTCTATATATCACTGACCTTCTTACTCCTTTGCGTCGGTCAACTACAGTTACGCTTTGCTCTTCTTATCATGCGCATTTGCAATTAACTCCTGGTCCACGAACCCGCACTCTCTTTGGAACAAACTCCCATTTCACATTTGTGACTCTCCCTCCCTTTGTATTTTCAAGAGACAGATTAAAACATTTCTGTTTGATTCCTAGTTTCTTTTTTCCCTTGGTTTCCTTTGTCTCTTTCCTACTTTGTAAAACGATTTGAAACGCTGTATTAAGCGCTATATAAATGTAATTGTACATTAAGTTGTGTGACAAGTCACGATTCAAATTATCGTCTAAATTTTCAGCTTTCCTCTCTCTCTCTTCTTTCTACTCTCGCTCCTACATAAACAAAGATTACCTCGGCCTCAGTCCGTCTGGTCAGCACGCAGACCAAACTCCTAGTCAACGAATGGCTCCCTCCGTCCGGCAAAAACATCAGCGTGGCCACCTGCAATCAGTACCAGATTGTAGCAGCGGCCGGCCACGATATCTACTACCTGGAGATGGCCGATGGGGAAGTCAAGCAGATAAGGTAAAACGACCTCAAAATATGACAATGATTTATTTACATATAGTTGCTTTGGTCATCAAGAGATTACTCGGGTGGTTGTTAAGTACAACCTGGTTTCCATTTCTTGGTTGAGAGGAAATACTTTCATATTGTAAATTTAAAATTAGGATCTTTGAGGATCGTGTCAACCCTAGGACACTGGGGCGTCAAGACCCACGTCGGACCCTGGGACAATTATGTCACTGCGTCCCCTCTTTGAGTTGTGAATTTTTGCCGTAAGTGTATTATGGAAACCAGAGTACATTATCCTTATCTCATACTTCCCAGTTCCCTACTTACCTGAAATTGTAGAGCCTGTGACTCCCCCCCCCCCCTGCTTCCCCCTTCTTGTCCAGCCCACCTGTTGTTTTAAGTCCATGTAAATAACAGAGTACACCCCTTGGATGACAGTCAACATCATTTGTCGATGACAAATTTGTAACGAATTGTAAGCATATCAGGTAAGGCCATAAAAGTCTTTGTTTTCCATCGAGCTTTTGTGGGTCATCTGAGAAACTGACCTTATTGTCTTCGTATTAGACTTCATTAATCCAGTCGCTTTGACCGATGAACCTCGACTGAAGTCGTTCCTCGAAACAAACTGGAAGTATCATTGAAATGCAATAATCTGATAGAAAAGAATGTTTTTAAATGGTCTACAACGTAGATATCAAAAATTAATTTGTGCCTCAAAGTCATCCATTAAAACTGAGGTCGTCTCTCAAAAAAAATGAAAGTATCATAGAAATGCAATAATCTGATAGAAAAGAATGTTTTTAAATGGTCTACAACTTAGGTATCAAAAATTAATTTGTGCCTCAAAGTCATCCATTAAAACTGAGGTCGTCTTTCAAAAAAAATGAAAGTATCATAGAAATGCAATAATCTGATGGAAAAGAATGTTTTTAAATGGTCTACACTTAGATATCAAAAATTAATGTGTGCCTCAAAGTCATCCTTTAAGACTCTTTCTCTTTGTGCCTCTGCATTCACAGCACCATGACAATGGAGCATGAGGTTGCATGCATCGACGTCACCTCTCTGACCGAGTCTGGTAGAGCCGATATCTGTGCCGTTGGGCTCTGGACTGACATCTCGGCCAGGATCTTGAGGCTCCCATCACTGGAGAGCGCCCACGTTGAAATGTTGGGAGGAGGTGAGACAATTTGGGGTTTTTTTTGGTTGTTAAGTTTTAGAAAAACTCAAATCGTGAAACCCTTGTAAACATGTACACCCTCACTATACATTACGTCAGATTCATGAAGAAAACTGCTCATGTTACATCATCGAAGCCACGATGCATTTTTGCATTCTGTTTGGGTTTTTTTGGTTGTTAAGTTTTAGCAAAACTCAAATCGTGAAACCCTTGTAAAAACATGTACACCCTCACTATACATTACGTCAGATTCATGAAGAAACTGCTCATGTAACATCATCGAAACCACAATGCGTTTTTGTATTCTGTTTTTTTGCTAGTTAAGATTTAGAAAAACTTGTCCTGTTGTGTGTGCATCTGCATACAATCAAAATAAGAGTTGGTTGCACGTAGCCTTGAATCAGTAGTTCTTGTTGAAAGTGGAGGTGCCGGTTGATTTATATAATGAAAAAATAAAAAGGAGAAATATAACACAGTAGTGTTTACAACGTTTTGTCGGAATTATCAGAATTTGGCAAAATTTGTGTTAAAGTTCGTAATAATTTTGTAGGTCCGATTTTGTTTAATTATTTACATATTCTCCATGGCATGAATAGTGTAGGTTTTTTGAACTTCCAAGTTATTTTGTTTTTTTATCAGTGAAATATATTTTATGCCCTTTAATATTGGGAATAAAGTGCTGCAGCAAAGATACAACTTTAAACTAACAATCTGTGACCTCCTTCGATATTCCTTCGCAGAAATCATTCCCCGTTCGGTACTCCTGGCGAGGTTTGAAGGACAACCATATTTACTCTGTGCCCTTGGAGACGGGTCTCTCTTTTATTTCTCCTTAACGTTAGAAACAGGTAACTTTCTTCACTCTTGTTTTACTCGTCACAAAGAAATTTTATTTCTTTAGTTTTTAAAACAAGATATCCCCCCACCCCTTTCTTTTCATGTTTCCAAATTCATAGTGAATGTGAGCAGTGTTGCTATACTTTGCTAAGTTAAGCAATGCCAGTATAATAATGTTATAAACTTCTGGTAGCAACAACTTTGGCAGATACCACAACCACCTCTCTTAAAGATAAATTAATAAGATATATGCATTAAGAAAATACATTTAGAAAATCACACACAAATAGCTCTATGATGTCATAGATAGACTTACTCAAGTCTTCTTCTTCTTCCAAGTATAGACTGTAATGGTGCTAGACTAGTTTGCTACAGTGGACAGAATGGATTTTATATCATTTCTATGCCTCCCTCCCATATGTGACATAATTCCCAATTTTCTTCGTACAAAATATTTTTCTTCTACTAAGCCTTGTGAGTGACTATTTCCCCTATTAAGAAATCTCTCAAAACTGGATTAAAAAAAAAATTCTCTCGATTTAAAAGGTCGTCTTTCGGAGAGAAAGAGAGTCATTCTCGGGACTCAGCCTACCGTTCTGAAGACATTCAAGTCGCACGCGACCGTCAACGTCTTTGCCTGCTCGGACAGACCCACCGTGATTTACTCCAGCAACCACAAACTGGTCTTTTCCAACGTCAACCTGAAAGAAGTCGGCTACATGTGTCCTCTCAACTCCAGCGGTTATCCCGATAGGTAAATAAAAATAATGATAATATTGAGGATTTATAAAGCACAGACATATCCACCGATAATGGTGCTCAAGGCGCATAGCAATATTAACCTGGTCAACGATAACCTGTCAAACTTAACCAATCGACAGTTTGACTCACAGGTCCCAATTTATACACCCCGGTGAAGAGAGGCAATGGAGATAAAGTGCCTTGCCCAAGGACACGACGTAATGATCTGGCCAGGACTCGAACCTGCAAACCTTAGATCACAAGTCCACTGCCTTAACCACTTGACCACAATGCTCTCATATGCTCAATGCTAACTAGGTTATCTTTACTGTGACTTGAAAGTTATTTATTGTCTGAGGTTTATCAAGTTTTTGACTAGTTGTATCTATTTAACACTAGCAGTTACCTTTGTTAGGACTAGGTAACTGTTAACAGTCTAAAAAACTGTGTTCTCTTAATGCCAGCAGTTAGATGTGACTTCAATGTTCTGTTAACTGTTAGCTTCAGCAGTTATCTGATTATCTTGATATGTAACTGCTAAACTACCAAAGACTTGCATTCTACCCAAATCATTCAGTTATTCCAGAAGGTAATTAATTGGTGACTTCAGTCCTGTGTTTACTCAACTCCAGCAGTTTATCTGAATATCTTGAAAGGTCACTGCTAAACTATCAAAGACTTGCATAATTCTAACTACTCATTCAGTTGCTCCTGTAGGTAATTAATTGATTACTCCACTGCTGTGTTTACTCAACTCCAGCAGTTTTCTGAATATTTTGATAGGTAACTAGTACTAACCTACTAAGAAGTATTTGTGGTCTCCATTCCAGTAATTACCCTAAGTTCAGCAGTGACTTGTCAAGTCTACCAAAATTTCATTATTGAAAATAACTGCTGAACTAGTCCTTTCTACATCAACAGCTCCCACATGTGTTAATCTCTACCCATCACCTTCATTATGAGTATGAGTTAGTTATGATCCTCAAACAACCAATCACAACATGTTATTCAACCATCCGATATTAATTTAATGAATAATTAACAGGAAAAACTCTGCATGGGCTAAACTTTGTAAATAAAATCGCCATGCAACATCAGACGTGAAGAAACATTGGTTCGAGGGAGCAACGTTCTTAATATATTTCTAAAGCGTAAGATAATATTTTGTTTGGGAAACCTTGTTTAAAAGACAGTCCTGTTATCGCCGTCGTGGTTATTTTCGTTTTTCAGTCTTGCTCTTTGTAACGATACGTCTCTCATGATCGGGACGATCGACGAAATTCAGAAACTTCACATCCGCACCATCCCGTTGGGTGAAGCGCCCTCTAGGATCACCTACCAAGAGGAGACGCAGACGTTCGGAGTGTTGACGATGAGAACTGAAGTGAAGGACGCCACAGGTGAGTGACAAAAGAGCGAGCTACAAATCCTGTTGTTGTAGCTGTATGTTGCAACATTCGTGTTGTTATAGCTGTACGTTGCTAAAATCGTGTTGTTTTAGCTGTACGTTGCTAAAATCATGTTGTTATAGCTGTACGTTGCTACAATCCTGTTGTCATAGCTGTATGTTGCTACAATCGTGTTGTTATAGCTGTATGTTGCTAAAATCATGTTGTTATAGCTGTACATTGCTACAATCGTGTGATAAATGTACGTTGTTACAAATCATGTTGTTATATCGGAATGTTGCTACTACCGTATTGTTGTAGCTGCATATTGCTAACAATCGTGTTATAGCTGTATGTTGCTACAATCGTGTTATAGCTATATGTTGCTACAATCGTGTTATAGCTGTACGTTGCTGCAATCCTGTTGTTATAGCTGTATGTTGCTACAATCGTGTTGTTATAGCTGTACATTGCTGCAATCTTGTTGTTATAGCTGTACGTTGCTTCAATCGTGATGCTATAACCTTATGTTGCTACAATCCTGTTGTTATAGCTGTATGTTGCTAAAAAGTGGTTCACCTTAACGTTCATCAGTATTGCCCCCAAAATATGATAAAAAATCAAATTATGTTCACCCATGGTCAAATTGTACGAGCATTTTTAAATGTCGCTGTCAATGGCTGGTACTAATTATGGTAAGATCAGAGCCTCTAGGAAAAGATTTTTGAAAAACTTAGAGCTTAAAACTTTTTTTTTTTTAAGCGTGTTAAATGTTCGGGGCCATTACTGATCACAACTAAGACAAAACTCAAACAAATCAAGACAAGTATATCTACTAAGTTGGATCGATTGTCTGTTCCATACTTTTGGAGCTGTTGTTTTTGACAAAGCTATCTCACATTCACACATAGTGGGATCCTCCTTCAATCTAACTCAGGTATTCCTGTGGTAACAATCATTGGCTTCTTCTAATTAGCAAGTTAATTAACTATTTATTCTAGCACAAGAAATTTTGCATCCCACAATAATTATTGCAAACATTTTTTCTATGTCCTCAATTGCTTTTGTAAGAGAGTTGCAAAGTACCAGGACCGATCGAGGATCAAAACATAATTTGTCTGATTAAATTAAAAGCCTTTCTTTGCAAGATATTCTTGAAATATGCTAGAAAATGCTGACATGGTCAGGCAGAATATTAAATATGATGTAAATACCTTGTGATTTAACCTCTTCTTCTGATACCTCGTTCCATAACAAAAGATGAATTTATTCTTTCACTTGCAGGCGTATCGGTGCCCCTTCACTCCAGCGCTAGTACTAAAGCTGCTAACATCACCTACAGCTCCAACAGTAAAAATGTCACAGGACAGGTACCGGGAGGAGACAACGAGTTTGGGGAAGAAAACGAGATTCATTCGTTACTCGTCGTAGACCAGCACACGTTTGAAGGTAGGCGAAAGATTTTGTGAAATTGTCTGGATGTCTGCCTGTTTCTTCTCTTTTTCTTCGTACAGTTCGATCCACAAAACTGATATTATATTTCATCGTGTTTTGCATAATCGACTTGATAATTGCCGAGTGAAGTAGTCTTTATCTTGTATGTGAAAACAATGAGTACAATCCATATCTCATGCTAAGAGAATATTGTGTAAAAGTAAGTTGGCCTGACGTTTCAATCCTAGCAGGATCTTCTTCAAAGGCTAAATGACAAGTAACAGTAACAGAAGGGACAAAAACACGCACAGAATACAGACAGGTTAATGAGCACACAGAGGCACACACAGGCTCTCTAGTGGATAAGCAGTTTGCTAACAGTTTTATTTTATTAAGAGAATATTTATGTCATATAAGTAAGGGGTACAAGCTCAGCACCCTACCAACTGAGAGCTATCCAGCTCTATTAGTATGTCAGGATCTGTAAGTAAATAAGCCATTCCTTTGCCCGCCATCTCATGTGCAGCCGAAGCGATATTTTGGCTCATACCCCTATATATTACAGGCCTTAACATACCTTGCCCATGAGAAAGCACTCTTAGTCTCAATACGCATTTTTACGAGAAAAAAAACTACAAAAGAACGTAATTAACGGCGGTATAAATTAATCTGTATCTGTTCTGTTTAAGCAGATTAAGCGACATGATTTTTTTTTATTAGTCCTCGTGTTTTTATAACGGCATAAATAACACGTCCTCACACCCACGTTGTTTATCTTCTGTGTTTACCCTTCTTCTGTTCTCTCCTCAGTTTTACACGCTTATCAATTCGGTCCGAGCGAAGTAGCCACCAGTCTCATGTCGTGCAAGCTCGGCTCGGATCCAAATCCGTACTACGTGGTCGGGACGGCGATGGTGAAACTGGAAGAGCCCGAACCGAAACAGGGAAGACTCTACGTATTGCAATATGCCGATGGTAAGTCTAGCTGTGCTGGGCATATCAAGTTTAGCAGGGGGGGAAAAAAGAACCATTCAGAGTAGATTCTTCAAAATAATCCCCGAATGTAAAAATCGAGACTACACCTAGTTTTAACAAAATCTGATTTTGGTGCTGTTTCAAATGGTCGAATGCTGAGGGGGCTGCAGCAGTACTGCAGCCAGGCTGCATAGGACACAATAGGGAATACTGGTCCACAGAGATTATTCGTATTCTTTAATACATTTTTTTTCTTATATTTATTCCCCTATTTGGGGGGTTCCCCATTTTTTTTAACATTATTTTCTGCAACATTTCACTTTTTTGTCCAATTTCACTTCTTTTAAAGTTTTTAACAAAAGGTCACTTTCTAAATGACAAAATATAACTTTCTAAATATAAAAATGGAACTTTCCAATTACTTAAATTGAAAAAGGGTATAATGTATCACAAGAAAATTTGTCACTTTGAAAGTGAGGCATGGGGCATTTTGAAGTTTTTCTTCCAACCCTGGAAAAACATTTTAAAGACTCTTTTCTTCCCCCCGTTTTTCTTGATCTTCAGGTAAACTCACAGAGGTAGCCGAGAAAGAGATCAAAGGAGCTCCATATTCTATTGTAAACTTTAATGGAAAAGTTTTAACATCAATAAACAGCGTAGTAAGTTAACATTGTCACCCCTGACATGACCATTAAGAGCTAGGCCATCTTTACTGTGGTGAGAGTATATATGTGTGAAGGGTTTGCCTGGGTCAGTCACATGACGGTCACATGATGGCAATGTAGCGCATTACGGTGGCTTCTTTGAGTGGGATTCATTTGACGTCACATCTGACTGTTTATATCGTCAAGGATACAACATGTTCTTTAAATTCTTAACAGTCTTAATCATGAATTAGAACAGCTTAGACAAGCTTCCTGTTTGAAAAGAAGTGAAAAAAAAACCTGGCTAGAATCATTGCCCTCTTCTCCTTCTCCTTCTCCTTCTCCTTCTCCTTCTCCTCCTTCTCCTTCTCCTTCTCCTTCTCCTTCTCCTTCTCCCTCCTTCTCCTTCTCCTTCTCCTTCTCCTTCTCCTTCTCCTTCTCCTTCTCCTTCTCCTCCTTCTCCTTCTCCTTCTCCTCCTTCTCCTTCTCCTCCTTCTCCTTCTCCTTCTCCTTCTCCTTCTCATCCTTCTCCTTCTCCTTCTCCTTCTCATCCTTCTCCTCCTCCTCCTCCTCTTCCTCCTCCTCCTTCTCCTCCTTCTCCTTCTCCTTCTCCTTCTCCTTCTCCTTCTCATCCTTCTCCTTCTCCTTCACTCTGTCTATTCTCTCCTCTGTTTCTGTAGGTCCGTCTCTATGAGTGGACGGCTGACCACGAGCTGAGAGTAGAATGCAGCCATTACAACAACATCCTGGCTCTCTATCTCAAGACGAAAGGAGACTTTATCATCACAGGTGACCTGATGAGGTCGATAAGCCTGCTGGCCTACAAACCAATGGAAGGAGAACTAGAAGAGGTGAGGGGTTAATAGGGTGCCACCCTTCCCTATCTAACATTAACTATGTAGCAGGAAAAAATCTGTCAGGAAGGATTAAAAGAAATTCAGGTTCTGTGATCCTATTTGATAAAAATTCCGCCAGGAGCCCGGATTCTCTTGACCTATTCAAAAACCGCTGTAGTGCTGTGGTGATGTGCAGAGTCTTCCGTGGATTTGGTATTTCTGTTTTGTGAACTTGGGGAAAAAGAGGTTTGTTTCTGTTCTTCACTTGGTTTCGAAACAACTTTGTTTGTCATGGCTGCACTGCAGTGATGTCGAATGATGTGCCTTTGCCTACCTCAGTATTTGAGAAAGTGGTCAGATGCTGGGGTATACCGTCTCGTCTGTCGGATGGGATGGTCCCGGGAGCAGGAATGGGTGCCAATTCACACCCCTGTCTCGTTGCCCCCCCTTCAGAGATGCAGAGACTTGATTATGCACATTACGACCTGTGTGACAGCATCCTCCCTTCCCCCCTCAGCCCCATTGGTGTAGTTTTGGATTTCTTACACATCACATCATAGAATTTGTAAATTCTTGCATAGACTTGACATACTTCGCTTGATTTCGTAGATTGCAAGAAACTACAGCCCTAACTGGATGACGGCTGTCGAAATCCTCGACGACGATACCTTCCTCGGGGCCGAGCATAACAGCAATCTGTTTGTCTGCCAGAAAGACAGGTATTTAACTGATCAGAAAGATTTTGAGATTTTATGTACAACAACCGGTGTGTATGTAGTCTAAGGTGACCAGAAGTTCCCGATTTCCGTGGACAGTCCCCGATTACAGTGTGCTGTCCCCGATGTACAAGTGTCCCTGATTCGTCAAAATGTTCAGGAATTTCAAAAATATCCCACATTATTATTAAAATAATTGTAAAAACAAAATTTAGTCAAGTGTGCAGTCGCAGAACGGAACTTACCAGTATTTCAGGTGGGCCAGTGTAAAGTGGAATATGCTAGATCGATCTAGCCTAGCACTCTTTCGTAAAGTAAGTAAATTTCATCTAAGAAAAAGCTACATTTTTGAAAATAAAATTGATTTAAAAAGTGCTTCTAAGTATCACCATTTTACATCTAAGCACCTTAGGCACTTGAAATTTTTCCAAAAGGGAAGGGGGACACCACCTCCCCTTAGACCCCTCCCCCATACCAGTCACGCAATTAATGTCCCTGATTCCAGTCAGGCAAATATGGTCACCTTAATAATGTAGTCTAGATGCTGTCTCTTACATTGATTACTTGGAAGCGACTTAAAGGAGATGTTCTTGGAGGAGTATGATCTTCCTTG
Organism: Apostichopus parvimensis; assembly: GCA_000934455.1. Taxonomy (NCBI): domain Eukaryota; kingdom Metazoa; phylum Echinodermata; class Holothuroidea; order Aspidochirotida; family Stichopodidae; genus Apostichopus; species Apostichopus parvimensis. The sequence continues at coordinate 20,367 of KN887543.1, read as the reverse complement.
GTATGGTCTTTATTGTGTGGGCCACGTGTTGTGATTCTCTAAGCTAGATGGAACCCTCTAAGCTGCTTTAAGGAGCTTATCAATATGTTCTTATTATTAGATATGATCAGTGATTTGTTTGCCTATATATGATATTCCAAGCTAAATGCTACTTTAAAGGAGCTTTTTGATATGTTCATTGGATAATGATCAATGTTGCGTATGCCTCTATTTATTATATTCCAAGCTGTATGCTACTTTAAAGCAGCTTACAAATGTGTTCTTATTTGATATGGTCAAATGTTGTATGATCTTATCAGTGCTAGTCTTGAAGACGATTGAAACCATGAAAGCTGCTTTAATGGAGCTCATGAATTATTTATAGTTTCCATGTGATCATTTCTGCACAACTCTCTCACCCTTTATTCTTATAAATGTTCCTCGTAAAGTTTAGCTCATTGTGTTTTCTAAATTAACAGCGCAGCCACAACAGATGACGACAGGAGGAACCTAGCTCAGGTGGGACAGTTCCATCTGGGAGAATTCGTCAACGTCTTCAGACACGGCTCCCTGGTGAGAGGGAGCATAGGAGAAAGCAGTCTCTCCACTCAGGGAAGTCTGCTCTTTGGAACCGCAGACGGAACTGTTGGTAAGAAAGGATGGACGTTTCAAGTCCTCCACTACTTGAACGACTTATTCCGGTGCAGGCATGAGATTTTTCTGCAAATTCGCGGAATATCCGTGATTTCTTTTCTACCTCGGGGACAAAAACTATTATCCTAACACACTGTAGCATACGCAAACTGGAGCCTATACCGCAATTTTTGCAAAGTTTTGTGATTTTTTTTTTACCCCAGGCTCATCCCTGCCGGTGGATGAGGTGGATTGCTTATCAAAATTTGATGGAATTTGTCTTTGTGTTTATGATGTCAAAACCATATCCCCTTAGTATTCTGGATGACAAAGATGTGAAAGTTTTCAAATTTGGGAGATTTTTTATGGATGCTATCTGGCAACATAAGAGTGAATGATTTGATCATGGCAATTCAGCTGAAATTGTTATTGCAATTCTGACCATATTTAGAAATAAAAAACCTGTGATTTTGTTGTTGAAATTCTTAGATGCTTCATCTATCTTTTCCATTCGCGCAGGTCTAATGACCCAGCTCACGGAAGATTTCTACAAGTTCCTCCTCGAAGTACAGAACAAACTCACGAAGGTCATCAAAAGCGTTGGCAAAATTGATCATAGCTTATATCCTTGTAATTTAACAGAAGATACTTTTTTTGTGGTAAAATATTCATGGGGAAGCAAAACCCAATCATAGTCGTTGTCGTTGTCGTCGTCGTCGTCGTCGTGGTCGTCGTCGCCGCCGCCACCACCACCACCATCATCATCATCATCATCATTATCATCATCATAATCATCATTGTCATCATCATCATCCTCCTCCTCCTGTGAAAAAATCCCTTCCTAAACAGCTAAGAAAACATCTAGCCTTGAGCAAATCTAAATTAGACATCACACAGTCACATTTTCTTGTAGTGTAAGGTTTTTTTCTTGATTTATTGCAATCTTTATTGTCTGTAAACAGAGATAGGTTTTGAAAATGCTGCAGTTAGAAATTATTTATCAGTGAGAGTGGGTACCAAATGGTGAAGTTTTGGAAGAGATGATATCGTGGCAATTGTTTCCCCCCCCCCCCATCCACCCCTTTTAACACCCCTGAATACCCTATTGAATGTTGACCTCAATGCTGATCCTGAAAGAATCAGATAACATATTTTTCAAAACAGCCCTTGCTCTTCTTGCAAAGGTTGGCTTTGATGGTTTATACTTCTTTTACATGTCTCTAATTGTAAAATCTTTTAATTTTGGGGTCATCTCTTGGCCAAAGTGCAATTATCTAACACATTTCCTTGACTGATTATGATGATGCACTTGGAGGTCGTTCCACACCGATAAGAAGACAGAGCCGATGCAGAACTTCATCGACGGCGATCTCATCGAAAGTTTCCTGGAGTTAAATCAAGACAAGATGGAGGAAGTGTCTCAAGGACTGCAGGTAACATTCAGCATCCATTGAAAGTAGGGAGTAATTTTTGTCTGAGTATTACAAATCCAGATATTTCTATCGCGTGGCGATTTCTGGTGAATTAAGTTACTACAAAATGTGGAGCTTCTTTAAGATTTGTCTCCTCTGTTTGGAAACTAATTTTGGAGTGACTTCCAAAAATATCCTTAACTTGTCCTACCGAAATTGTGAAAGGAAATTTTAATTAACAAGGCCACACCCTCTTAAGCTGCTTAGTTACAATTCCAGTCAACACAATATTTTGAGAAACAGGTATCTAACTGTCTATACAAAAGGTTTTTATGCAAATTCTCAACAGATTAAACAAATCCAAACAAAGCATAACCTGGCGCTTTAATCCAGTCTTTCATTAAATTTCTATGGGATTAACTAGCCGAGGTAAAGGCTATCAATGTATCCATTTTTAGTTTATTTTTAATCGCAAGAAATACAGCCCCTAGGATTAACCGTGACAAGGACCTCCAATCTATAACATGTTAAATGTATGAGCCACACCTTTAATCGAAACAAAGCCCAGTATTCAAAAGGAGGGCGTCAACACTATAGTCAACCTCATTGTGGAGTGTTAGCTCAGTGGTTAACGCCGGTGCCTTTCAATCATAAGGTCCCGAGTTTGAGTCACTCCAAGATAATGTATGTCGTCCAGTTACAGAGTTGTTGACAATTCATTTTCATAGACGTTAAATATGAATCTAAGAGACTGACTTCGGTCAGCTTGCCACTTTGATAAGCCAATGATGGCTTCTTCGCAAGTTCCTGCTTGCAGGAGGATCTTAAATACATACATACATAAATACATACATCTTGTACATAGGCGGCCATTATAAGGTTCACTCTAGAGGCAGAGTGATTGCAAAGTATGTATTATTCGACGGCTGCTACAGGGATCTACCGCGTTAGCAACCTCAGAAAATGAAAAAGGAATGATATGAAAAAGAACGCAGTGAAAGGAAGATTCGACTATGTTACGTTTACGGGTACATTAGGAACATGGAAGGATAAGATGTATAAAGTCTAGGCTAGTGCAAAGGGCATTCACATGAACACAATTCTAGCAATTCATTACCATTTTCTCAGTAATTCTCCTTTTCCCATATACTTGATATATATATATATAT
>KN887541.1:66049-84568 GCA_000934455.1 Apostichopus parvimensis | reverse complement strand
TATTTAACCTACTGATGAAGGTACTTTCAAATTCATCAAAAACCAAAGGTTTTAAGAGATGATTTTTCCTTTCAAGCACTTCTTGTCTGGGCTAGTACATGTTGTCAACAATATCATCAACAAAAACTGAAAATTCCATATTTGTCTCCGAGAGATTTAATTGTTAGTTTCTTTGTGCTTGAAAATGGGAAACTTATTATATCGGAAAATAGTATGCAGAATATCAAATTTCTGATCGGCTATCATCATCGAGGTCCGAAGACCTTGATCAATTTTGGTCAAATTCTGCGAAAGGCAATACGCAATCAAAACACTGCTTTAAGTATCATATCGTGTGAGAAAGACACAACTTGTCGGCACAGTGAGGAGAATACAAAATGAAACCTGAATATAATACATCGAGGGATCGGGAATAAACCGGGGGTGGATTTGCTCCGCTCCGGCAGAGCAACAGGATTGCATATCCCACGGGTCACATCTTTGAAACCTCGTTTAGGAAAAAATTTACTTCTGTGCACCCTCAAAGTGAAATATTCTTAGCAACCAAAACACCTAAACAAGTGTTATACTGTCACCTGTGATTAAATTTAAAGAGATTATTTGAATCTTCTTTAAATACATTAATGAGTCACATTACTTAAAGGCATAATAGGGTTGTATAAGCAACGTATGATCTCCCGCCATGCAGATACATGAGCACATATAGATATATTGTTAGTCTGGATTAGTGTCGCCACATGATCTTTCACACACGGAAAATGTCATCCTGTTTTTTCAAGACAAATTTATGTCAACATTTTGCCTAGGTCTACAGGACAACACTTTCATCTACGTGTAATAAGCAATATCATTTTAGACCTAGCCTAAAACTGGATTAGATCAAAAATCTCTTGGCTCAAGTTGTAAATGTCACAAATTGAGTTAACACTGACAACCAGCTATCTTTTTGGATGACTACTTTAAAGGTCCAGACGAAAATTTAAGTTAATAACAAGTTTGTAGCATCCCGGTGAAAATTTGCATGCAATTCTTACAATGTGTTTTTTGAGATTTTAATCGTTGAAGTGAAACTGAAGCAAACAGGTGTGATGCCACAGTTGCACGCTGATAGCAAAACATTTTTTAAAAGCGTTGTTTTTTTGTGTTATTGTGTTTTGACCTTGGAACACAGAGGGTTCCAACTTTGCTTTAGATAATATGAAGTTATCAATATCGCAATGACTATAGTATATTCGTACATTAATGCATCCCAAGTGTGAAGATGAAAATTAGATGTATCTTTGAAGGAAAGACAAAAAAACATCACATTTAGCTGTTTGCTTGAAGATAGTCCACCTATGATACAAACTGTGAAAATTTCAGCTATCAACATCTCAGAAATGATACAGTAAGAATTGAATGCAAATTTCACAAGGAAGCTTAGCATATGTTCCTCTTCCCAAAAAAAACATAACAATTTCCACTGTACAATGATTTTAAGGTTATTATTATACAACTAATTGCAACCAGCTAGTTTTACTGTACGATGTGCATAAAGATATTCAAACAGATAATATACAGACATATTTAAAGAAAGTACTAGTTCAATGTACATGCTATAAAGGCACACCCACTATCAGATGGAGTTTATTATTCACTGGTGGGGATCGACAGTAAATTCTCTTCCACTTCCAATTCCCAGTACCGATGACTATCTTAGGGAAGGCTCGCAAATTTAACCGGCGATGATCGAAGGCCCAGCCAGCAGCACACCACTGCTCATTATGCAGCCTGCATATCGCTCACGCTTGAGTGCACACACCCACGGTAACTCCGTGAAAGTAATGAGCATTGAGCTCCCAACACAGAAGCGCTGCTATTGTTTGTAAACAAAAGCGGTACTTGGCTTTTCCTGGTCGGTGGTTTTTACGTAACAATGGCACTCTGACTCTCTTAGTAGATGATTTGATTCATAAAGAAGAAAACAAATATACCACATTATAAGTTCAAGCATGACTCATTACCAGCTGGTTGCTGTGCTCATTACACTGGATAGCAACGGTTGGGCCTTCGATCATCGCCGGTTAAATTTGCGAGCCTTCCCTTACTACAGTGAGTCCTCAACTGGCAGTGTACTTTTATCATTGTTACAGTGGCCGAGCGTCCATACAGTCAGGGGGGGAGGATGCTCCCCCTGATGGACTCAAATGGACTGCTGGTGCACTTTTCAGCTTTTTACTTATTCGCGATTATTGACTTTTTTATTGCGCTCCATCTACCTATTGACACATTGTCACATTATCTGCAAATTAGCAAGGCCCGGAAAGGGTCATTTCCGGCGATCTAGGGAGTATCTTCACTCAAAAAATTTCTGTTCGCTCCTCGCCAACCTGTGGTGGCGCTCCGCTTTAATAGTGTCGAAAGCGCCCCTACAGACCATTCTCGCCCCCCCCGACCAATACCCCTAGCTCTGCCACTGCATTGTTATATACCTGAGGTGATCGGTTGGCTCAGGCAACTCTACAACACAGTTTATGTTTGGTGTATGACAACTGGTAAAACATGTGCTTCTGCACGGTTTGTTATCAATTGATTTGTTATCTGGTTTGTTATCGGACTTTTAAACAGAATATTCAAGGGGTGTCACACATTTCAAGATCTAGAACAGAAAATTGTAGAGAATTCAATATGCATGAACTGTTTTTCAATGGCTGAAAATCTTTGAACTTTCAGCCAAACCTCATAGTTCCTGGTGCGGTGTTCGATAGACTTGTATAGGGTTTAAAATAAGATTACTACCAATAGTATGGTTGATTATTACTACCAGTAGTAGTAATACTATCACTGGTAAGGTGACTCAATACTGCTTTCAGTGTGTAAGAACATGGAGGAGGCTACAACATGAAAGGAGCAAAATGATAACAGTGTCAGAGTGAAGAATAAGAGAGTAACAGATCTATGAAGATATGAGGCAGATTGGCAGGAGGAGTCATCGAAGATACATTGAAAAGACTGGGTATAAGATGTGGTGTAACTAGCAGGATAAGGGGGGGGGGTGTGTGGTATTGGAGCAGGGTATTGCAATCAGGGGTTTAGGACATGTCAAGTGTCAATATCCAGTATTGTTTTGTTGTCTTTGTTGTTTGTTAGGGTGTGTTGCTTCCAAAGCTGTACAGCTATATATACTGTAGATACTAAGCAAAATGTTAGCCTTAAGTTGATCTAATAAATGAAATATTCTTCTCTAATGTGTTTTCCTTTTGGGAATGATCACAGAGCTACTGCAGTCATGAACCCCCGCAACCACCCCCCCCCCCTCTTGACCTCCACCAGGCACTACATGTGGGCACTTTTTAACCCCAGTTCCACAGGCCACTGTGTGAGATGGACTTTACTCCACACATGATCACACTGTCCTTCTAACAGAATCACATCAGAGATGAACTTGGTCCCCGTTATCCCATCCACCACACTATGCTTGTTTGGAACTTGTCGGATAACAAAAAAACATATATCTGTTCTATAATTCTAATATTCAGAGAAGAGGCCAGTGTGGTACGTGGGCACAACTTCAAGTGGCCAGTGTGGTACGTGGGCACCACTTTAAGAGGCCAGTGTGGTTACGGGTACGTGGGCACAACTTTAAGAGGCCAGTGTGGTACGTGGGCACAATTCAGAGGCCAGTGTGGTACGTGGGCACAACTTCAAGAGGCCAGTGTGGTACCTGGGCACAACTTCAAGAGGCCAGTGTGGTACCTGGGCACAACTTTAAGAGGCTAGTGTGGTTACGGTTCGTGGGCACAACTTCAGCTTGACATGAGAAAGTTGCTGACATATCTACCAGACAATTACTGTAGCTACATACCAACCCATAGGACCCCTCTCATGCAAAATGTAATTAAATATTACTGGAATACAATGGAAATTCAAGCTTCTATATATATGTGATGACAACCTTACTCCTTATTCCAGTTTTTTATTTATCTATTTTTTTTCTTCCTTTTTTATATATTTTTTTACTAAAAATATTCTCAATAACGTCCAATGTACATACTGTACACAAACAGGTTGCAAAACATTCCAACAGCTCAGGAAGCATGGAACCAAAATCTTAGTAACTTTGGTAAACCAGATTTTCTATCTAATATTTAAGTGCATGTAACCACGTATATACATGCACCCCTATCATTTCAGACCCAAGGAATTGCTGTAAGACAATCACCACACTGATATATTGTACAATAGGTAAATTATGAACAAACCATGGCACTGAAAAAACCCACTTCAAATCCATGCAATCATTTTAAATATAATCTGTTACCCATAATACCCAGTATAAACCAAAGGTTATAATATCTATCATGCTATTCTCACCTTTCTAGTATTACAAGCCAGAGTTAAGACTCTTGTGTTTTAAGACTAGGAGGGTTATCCCTGCTCGGTTTTGCAACTCACACAATAAGCTTTGATCTTTCTCTTGAGATGCACAGAATTAAATACATTTATGGTATTAAAATGCAAAGATGCTTAACTCATTTTTAGATGAAAGAAAAATCTGTTAACTTCAAAGATATTATAAAATGCAAATTTCAAACGAAACAATTCAAATTTCCTGGGCTAGCTCAGATCTTGCTGATAATCCAAGAATATGAAGTCATTCACAATGAGACGTTGATCACCCTAGCCAGGTTTGACCTTCCTTAAATTATTTCAACCCCAAATGGGGAATGAAATTATGTATATATTGCAGATAACAGCCACAAAACCAATACCAGATGTTTTAAATCTATGCTCACACATTACAACTTCCTTAATCGGCCTATAATGGAATGGCCAAAAAAAAAAGGGCAAATTTATGTTGATGACAACATACCCAATTACAATGCAGTTGATTTTTGCCTGTGCATCGTTGACTTGACAATTAAATTAATAGGAATGTAATTGAAAGAAATATCGACCTACTGTACTATCAAGTAGTACTTGTCTATTGTGATGTGATAATGATGTTATTTGATCTAATAATGACCAAATTTGAAGTCAAGACCACCTAAAGTAATTTGAAGTATCAACAGTTTAGTTTTAAAGTGAAAACATGGCATATTTTGCAATGATAATTATGTAATGTGACAGTTAATAGAGACATAGTTTTGAGCAATAATGGCTTTAGCTGGCTTATCTGAGATGGAAACTTTTCCTGATTGGAAGTAACAAGAGTGTACTGTTGTTTGAAATACCAACAAACTAATATTATAATCGACAACAGCTTAATTTCAAGTAAACAGCATACAGTAGTTTGAAATGCTATTGAAGTAAGAGCAGTGTATCTTGAAATGATAATGGTGTCAAGTGAAATAATATACCATTGATACTTCAACATTTAATTAGCTTTTGCTAAGAATTAGCAAATTTTAATGAGTGTATTAAGAGTTTTAAGAAACTTGAGTTTTTCACAGCTTCCTTTGAATTTTAACCATGAATTTGGTCCTGTGCAAGATATTTCAAAATGTTGAATGTTTGAGCAGACTACTAACTAGCCTAGAGAGTATACAGTACTTATAGCCATTGAATTTGTGTTGCCATGACGATTTCTTGTGATAAGTGGTTGTCTGATGACATAACATATTACACTTGATGAAACCAGTTGAAGGAAACAAAACATGCTAACTAGCTGAAAGTCCTTGAAAAACAATTTCATAAATAATAGATCTGAAAAGAATAGGTCAATAAGATTTAATCCCTCATTCTGACCCCAAAATATAATAAATATATGATTTTTGCAAAGTTTTTCAATCAAAATACCAATTAATACACCAAAGATGGAGCGATTCAAACTTAAAGTCATCGCTAGTTCAATCCTCATCAAACCATGCAAACACTGTCCAAGGTAGCTATATTCACTCAAAACTACTTTTAACTGCAAAAATAAATATCCCACCATGCAATTTCAAACTGTTTCTTTTATTACATACCATAGTGTCGGCCGACAAATCTAAGCCTTAATGAAAGAAACGAGGTCACAAGGAGGGTTAAATATGAAACATACTAGATAGAAAACAGAAATCTGTAATAAAAATGATAATAATAATAAAAATAATAAATACTAATTTGTATCTAGCACTTTTATCCAGTTAAAAACTGCTCAGAAGTGCTGTAGAACAAAGTACACATTAAAAAACAAGTTATCAAAACATGAGTTTATATAAGCTGGGGTAAGTATTTACAAATAAGAACGAATTGAGTCTCTTCTGAAAAGTTGACAAATCCTGGATTGTTTTTAAATGTAAGGGGGGGGGGGGGGGGGGAGGGGAGGCTATTCCAGAGCACCTGCTCTTGTAAAGCAGCTGTCTCCCAAAGATGGAAATGCGTACAGTAGGTACAAATAGCATGTGCTGTGTGCTTGGTCTAAGTACCCTACTTGGCCTGTGCTCCTGGAGGAGTTTCCGTAGTAGATTGGAGCTGAACCATTTTATTGAAACTTAAAGGAACACACTAAGCTTAATAAAATACATTCTGAAGAGACAAATTGGAATGATTATACAATTTATATTATATATTATATAATATTATATATTTACAAAAATATACAGTATGCCTTTAATTAATTATTGTTGTTTTGCACTTCTCTCTCTCTCTGGTTATTGCTGTATTATAGACCAATTGCAAAATCAAAATTCTAGACATAAACATGACAAAATTTCATTTCCATATTATAACTATATTTCCTTATCACTAAATAGGAAACAGAAAACTTCTTTATTTTTCTACGTGACATACTTTGTCTGTCGAATTGACAATCTTTTTATCTCAAAATGTAAGACTAAATTTTTTTTGAAACTCTCAATTTCTCAAAGTGGTATCAGAGAGTGTTTTGAGAAATTCTATACAAAAAGCACAAGAAAAAGAAAATTCTCATCTCAGCTTTCAAAAAATATGAATGGTGGCCCTGAAGTGTGTATGGATAGAAGCCATTAGGAAAATCCATTTGGAGTTCATGTTTTTGTTACTAGTTAAACCCCAATGGGTTAAACTGTATGTCTATTTTAATACACTAATGGGAGATATTGAAACGAAAGAAAGCAAATTTCTCGCATAATTAGCCACAATTTAAATCATGATTTTTTTGTTCTTAACAGTTGGATACCGACATCTCAATTTCTACCAATTTCTGGTTTCAAAAATGCTTATATACTTAATTACTTTTATTTAACTGTAAACAAAAGAGGTAGTTGGTAGTATAGGAGGAATGACGTCAAAGTAGAGCGGGGAAAGACAAAATTAGGCAACAAAGATGGTTTATAAGAAGAGAAAAAAGCTACTGACAAATCAACTTGGGCATTACTGACATAGTGAAATGTTGCAAATAACTGATAACTTATTCAATACCAGTTTGATGATGAAGACATATACACTGTATCAAGTCACATCAGCAGGTAGAGTAAAATACTTGAACTTTATATACATTTATGTGAATTCAATGTCACAGAAAATATACACAAATGTTTTTCTGTTCCATTTCAATGGCAGATCCAGGTTGCATAGCATGAAGTGACTACAGGTAGAACACTATATTGCAGAGCTTATTGGATCCATTGTCACAGCAAATACTAACCTTACATCAAACAAGAGATCAATATTCATGCACTTCTTCCTTTCAATGTCAACCAAGCAATAAGACTTTAAAACAGACCATTATGCAAATTACCCCAAAGCTGGGGAGGGTGGGGGGTGTCAGTGTCAGGGGTACGGGGAATCGGAAAGTAGAGGACAGTGGAAGGAGAGAGAAAAATTTGAATTGCTTTTTATTGGTATAACATTGGTTATTTTATATATATAACTCCAACATGTTGTATGCCACTTTACTACCCTAATGCCCTATGTTATCTATTAGACTTGTAACAGTATGTCATAGGACACCTACTGTTACGAGAACATTTACCAGTTGAAAAGTCTTAAATTGACTGGCACAACCTATCAATAAATGACTTTAGAATTGTAGAGAATTGACCACTGCCTAAAGGTTGATTGATAATTTTTTAAACTAGTCTTAATACAAGTGTTTCATATATCCATCTGACTAACACATCCCAAAGTGGTTTTTAAATATGTTAGAAATATACTTTCAGGTGATCCATTAAATAGTGCAATACTGCCCTCAGTTAACTTCAGCTTTAACAAGACAGTCAAAGGTACAGATTTCACACTGTACAAAGGGCTTTAATATTTGATTTAAATAGTTGTGTTAGTTGTTAGTAATACATAGTTTTGATTTTATATGAAGCAATGCATTAACTTCATCATATCGTTCTGCAGTACTAATACATCAACCAGACATAGCACATGCGTTTTAGTAAATATTATACAGTGAAAAATTCCCAATGCCAGTTATAATCAGGGTTCACCCTTCATGTTTCATCTATCCATGCAGGAACCTCTCTGCTCTATTACTGCTGTGACAGTGGCAGAGCGTCCATACAGTCAGGAGGGGGGGCAAATGCCCCCCCTGACGGACTCAAATGGACTGCTGGCGCCCTTTTCAGCTCTTTACCACATTTTACTTATTCGCGATTATTGACCTTTTTATTGCGCTCTCATCTACATATTGACATTTGTCACATTTTGTTGGTGTAATTTGGCGATGACACCTATTTATTCTTCGTTTATCTGCAAATTAGCCAGGCCCGGAAAGGGTCATTTCCAGCGATCTAGAGAGTATCTTTACTCAAAAAGAATTCTGTTCGCTACGCGCCAACCTGTGGTGGCGCTCCCCTTGGATAGTGTCGAAAGCGCCCCTACAGACCATTATCGCCCCTCCTGACCAATACCCCTAGCTCCGCCACTGTGCTGTGATGCAATCTTGCATATATCCCTGCTCCTACCAGATATATGAAAGTTGACCTGTCTGGTCATGACCCAAATGAATCTTACACCCTAGTGAACTAAGAGAATATACTACATGTATATTACAAAGGGATATAATCATAAAGCCCCACTGAAAAATATCAATATTAGTACAAAGCATAAACAGACATGCTGAATATCAGAACTACATTCTAATTTAGGTCAATATCATCGGTCTATAAAATGGTGTCATTCTCTGACACTTTTTTTCTCTTTCTTCATCTTCCTTGAATGCAATCGATGTATTCATGGTATTTATTTATATATTATGTTAATGTTATTTATTTAATTAGCAAGCATGAGATGTAACTCGACACAGTACTTGTATGTATTAAAAAAGAAAGAAAAACAACAGAAGCTATCATGTCACAGGATTGTAATTTATGAACCAGACACAAACGTGATTATGATTCTATCTGTTCCTGGTGGCTGTTATACGCCTTGCGGCATTTAACGACGCAAATGTTAATGGAATTACATGACTTTATTCCAATGGAAAAAACTAAATGAAAAAACAGAAGTCATCTATATATACATAGCCCTTGTGTGAATTTAAACTTTAGAATACTTGTAAACAAAACAAACAACCTAACAATTATGTCAGTTTTTTATTACAAGTGTAACACAAGTAGAAATTGAAATGTTTTCAGCTAACCTGAAGGTACACTCTTATCAGAAAAAAAAATAAATTCATGCAGACTTCATTTGTATAGCAGTCTACCTAAGCATAGTCTAGCAAGATGCAAGGAACAGAATGGTAAATTACAAATGTTGCATTGTAAAAAGGAGTTCACAAGCAGGTTCATATACACAGCAGTCATCTGGTTCAAGTACACATATCTGATGTTAATAATTCAGTTTAGAGTGTTAACACATGGTACAGTACAAGGCTCCATACAGTGTAAGTGATGTTTTTGGATCGTGTGGACGTAGTATGTTTTTTGCTGATGGTGATGTTTTTGCATTGTGCGGACATAGTATGGTACAAGGGTGACGTTTTTGCATTGTGTGGACATAGTACAGTACAAGGGTGACGTTTTTGCATTGTGTGGATATAGTACAGTACAAGGGTGATGTTTTTGGATCGTGTGGACGTAGTATGGTACAAGGGTGACGTTTTTGCATTGTGTGGACATAGTTCAGTACAAGGGTGACGTTTTTGCATTGTGTGGACATAGTACAGTACAAGGGTGATGTTTTTGGATCGTGTGGACGTAGTATGGTACAGGGGTGATGTTTTTGGATGGTGTGGACGTAGTACGGTACAAGGGTGATGTTTTTGAATCCTCTGGATGTGATTCGTTACAGATATTTTTTGAGTTGCCCGGGTGGTTCACTATTAAATTTAATGTCTGACAACCAACTCTTTCCTTGCAGCAGACAAGCACCTACCTGATTCATGTACAACAAAGCATCACTGTTAGATCTTTATTTCAACACCACTCTTGTTGAACGGCTAAAATATACCAGTTCCACAATCTAAAAGAGAAAAGTCCAAGTTGTCCGAGGTGAGGCCTACACAACATCTGGACAATGACTGTATCTTTGGAACAGTATCTACCTTACGTTGCTATCAAAGAGGCAAAAAACATGCCATGTCATACTAAATAGTGATTGTGTTTGCTAACATGTCGATTGTACTTGATGCAATCCCAATCAGGTAATTCACATGATTTACTGTTCTCCAATCCATTCCCTCCCCCCCCCTCGCTATCTCCAATCTTCCTCTTCCAAAACGTACATACACTATACGGTCCAAGTTGTGACCGTTCCCATGTTATACAAGTATAACACACCAACCATGTTAGTCAATTTATTCCACACCTTGTCAAAGCTCCGGCATGCATCACGCTTGATCCACCACGAGACAAAACATTAAATATATACCTTGTGTTCTTGTAAAAAGACATACTCCTTAAACACTGTGTTAAAATGGCTGTGTGTAGAATAAAAACGAAAGAAGACACCTAAATTAGGAGATCTCTCATGGTATAAATACTATGACTCCAGCCCAGACTTTGTAATTTCTACCCCTTCCTTATCATCATCAGGCCCTCATCCCATCCCCCCCCCCCAACAACAAAAACCTCCCTCGTCAGTTCCATGTACCCCTCAGTTCCACATTTATTGTTTTCATTTAAGAATAAATAACAACTACTTCCAAGACATGGAAATCGGATGGGAATTTTTTTCCAATAGAAAGGCAACTTTTTTATTGGTTATGTTAGCGTAGGAGGAAGTCCCGCATGGCGTTATGTGTATATTCAAGTACACTCTGGAACCAGGGATCTGGTCAAATAGTTGCTCGGTCCACCCTTGACAAAAACAATTAATATCAATATTTGGCACTGCTACAGAGACTGGAGTCAAACTTCACATTCCATATCTAATATTTATTAAACGAGCATATCATTAATAGATAAAATACAGAAAGAGAGAGAGAGAGAGACAGATATAGTGAAATCCCAGACAGGAAGAGACCTGTACAGTTTGTACAGCACTCAGTCTGTTAGAGAAATGCATACATACAGTAATACTGAATAGTTCTATATCATGCACACGATCAAATGCATGCACTCAAATCAATCATGATATACAGTACACCTGTGTTGAAGGGGGGTTTTGCACAGGACTATTTGTAACTTTAATCAAATCTTGTAATTTCATCAATGATAAATCACAACTTATATAGAGGCATGACTGATGCACACGATACACTCATTTCACCACCTTTATTAATGGTGACACACTGTAGGGTACCAATCTAGAACATGCAGGAACAACCAGACATGATTATGCAGGTTCAACCAGGTGTAATTATGCAGGTTCAACCAGATGCTTTTATGCAGGTTCAACCAGATGTAATTATGCAGGATAAGGGTACACACCTACATTCCATGTTAACATGCAACCTTCAGCATATATGCATGCATTCAACTCTATCATGATATGCAGTACACCTGCATGAAGGGGGGGAGGGTTGCATGGGACTATCTGTTACTTTTTGAGGATATTAATAATATATAAATACTCTAAAAACTTTATTATAAGACCACAAATTGAAACTTTAAGAAAACTGAGATATCTGAAAAAAATTTCCTGACTGCAAAGACAAAGAATACTATTTTCTGTCAGACGTTAATTAAGCAGCTTCGCTCTCATCAAGTTCATCTTAAAATATGAAAAACAAACTTTAATATCATCACACAGCTGGATATGACCTCTATGTGTGTAACATTAGGCTAGCGAATGTATAGGGACCGTGATGCGCAGTTTAGCCCAAAGATGAAATACTTCACGTTAAAAAAGGCTACTCTTTGCCAAGTTTGCTTTTTGTTGAAGAAAATATCTCACACTGTAAGTAATGGTGCATTTTCTACACATTTGCATTGCGGTGCAAATTCTAGAATTAATTCAGACACAATAGTGTTCATAAATCCACAGGCCTCCAAGGGGACAGATGGCTGCAAGATATCACAACAACGTTCTGATCTTTGCTCAGTCGCAGCAGATATCTACACAAAAATTTTGACAGTATATATCTATCTGTATAAAAGCTAGAGCGCCTGATGTTCACATCCTAGCAGGCTAACTGAAATGTAAACAGACTTGAAGACACATTTATAAGAGACAGATGGACAGACAGAATAAATCTGACCATTGAAACAATGAATGGAACAAAAGTTATTATCAATTACGATCAATTATATTCTTAATTAGGAAACTGACAAAACAATCCTCTCCCTCTCAAAATTGGAGGAAATAAACATACAAAGTGCAAGGAATTGAAAGATGAGGTGAATTATTTCAGTACAACATTTACTGAAATAAGTATTTAGACGGTAGCAATCATACCACAGCGGTGAATCGATCGTAGAGTGATGAATATCAGAGTGTTCGACGAAAGGCAATGCTTGAACTTTTTCAAAGTGACGAGAACAAAAAAAATCAGAAGTTTAATAATTCGGTAGATGGTACAGACTAATTAGGACACATGACTAATTAAGCTTCAGTGTCACAGCTCTCTCTTTTAAGAGACCAATTCTTCTAACTTCAATGAAAGGCTTCGATGGGCCAGTTTTATTTTACAAAATTGAATTGTAATTTTTTTTTTACATAATTTCTTTCAGTAATGAAATTAGCTTTCAAATTTGATCCAAAGTCTTAAGGCAGTCTCAAAATGGATGACTATGAAACAGAATTCTACTTTACAATATTTCCTTGCAAGCAATAAAACCTGTTTCCTCTTTCTGCATGCCAATATATTTCTTTACAGGTGCATTTCTTATAAATATGAATACATGAAAAGAGAAGAGTCCGCACCCACCAAATTAAAAATCGTAAAGATAGTTTGCATTGCTCTTAAAAAGTCTATTAACTTCTATCCTCAATTCACTTCAGCAGAGAAGACAGAAATGATTTTTTATTGATATCAGAAACAGTTTCACTTGTACGTTGCACCTTTTACAACGTCTAATTAATAGCACCTCCTAGTTGTCTTAAGAAAAACAGATGCTTTTAGATTATTTTCTATAATCTTCATTTGATTGGTTAGTAAAAAAAAAGGTCTTCCACTAGAAGAGACAGAGAATATATGTTTTATTAAGCAAAGCGGGAATTCTCCTCCTATACGTGTCTCCGAAGCAGATTTGGCTATTAGATAAAAGCTTAATCTTTTGCAGTTGAGGAAAATTTTAAGAATTAGAAGATGCATTTTATAAGTATAAAAATAATGCTGCTTGTTAAGACAAAAATTTTGGTATGAAAGGGCAGATATGCTCGTTTGATTCAAAAAATTAAATTAAAAAAATATATAATGTTCAGGCAATACAGACGGCACCAACAGAAAAAAAAAATAGCAAAAGCTTAGATAATATGTTTCTGTGTGTGAGGCAGCAGGCTGTCATTTATACTCACAGTCTCTTAATTCCCTGGTTACTGTCAAAAGATGTTATTTTCGAGCTGAGAAATTAAAGGTATACGTAGGCTGAACTTTGAGTCATAAAAAAAAAAAAAAATAGATTACGAAAATTTTGAAAGTTGGATTTAAAAGGAAAAACCCGCCACTTTGTTAATAGTTTGCTGTGGTATTTTGGTAAAGATCTTCCAGTCTGTCATAAAACAAAATAGGCCAATGTTTTGGAGACCAGGTAGGCAAATATGTACTGTTTGGATGTAACAATGTTTACTTGAGGCACCAGCAAGCATTTTCATGACACAATTTTTGTTGTTGTTGTTGTTGTTGTTAAAAAGTGGACCTTTGCGCTATCTATAAAGGTAATGGCGAAAGATTTTCAAAGACCATGGCATCTGCAGCAGTCCTGTGTCAAATTAGACACACACGCAAGAAAAAATAAAACAAAATCAAGATACATTCATGCAGCCGGCAATTTGGGAATCTGCTAACTGTAGGCCTGTTGACATCAATTGTTAGGTCCTGAAAGGAGCAGCATTTACAAGAGGAGAAAAAAAAACAGGCATTTTCAAGCAAGGGAACGTCTGGGTGAATTTGTTTATAGCAAATGGAACAGTTGTAATACTTTTATGCGGCAAAATTCATTCAAACTCCATTTCCACAGATGAAACCATAGATCAATTCATGGTCTTTACTATTGCACTCTATGAAACTCAAAGAACATCACCAAGTATTTCCCAATTAATGCAGTATTCTATCCTTCTTCTTGGTCACTGTCATTACACAGTCACTGAAGAAGGTGGTACTTTTGTACATATGACGAGGCATTGCATTTGTGGTTGGTTTTGGCTTAAAAAGATGATATGTTTTGAGAGTTTTGCACATGTTTAAAGTTTAAAAAATCATAGATAGAAGGAAAATAGTCATTGCGGTAACTGTTCTTATTTATGGGAAAGAGTTCAAATTTACAAAATAAATATAAAACTTATGCACAAGGCTACACATAATACTAATAATAATAATAATAATATGGAAGCCTGTAATCTCCATACTGTGGAAACCAAGATACCATGCAGCTTGCAGCCAGTATTATTGCAGCAGGCCATTAAAGTTAAAAGCTTTTAGCCCTTCTCTCCCACCCCCCCCCCACCTCTTTTCACACACCCTGTCTGCCTATGGAATTATCAGGCATTTCTTTAACAGCAGATATATACTGTATTCCAGAAATGGTCAACAGTTTCCAATTCTGGTACAATTTACTGCTAAAAACAGAAAATGGTAATATGCTAGATTCAAATATCAGTTTATACTACAGTAAGACTTAATAAGGACGAAGACAAACAATTTATGCAACTCAACAAGACTCAAGTTGCAGGAGACTGAAGGGCTGAACTTTGATCAACTCCACATGGGTTTGCAGAAAAACCTCTCCAGAATTTCTTGCCATAATATATACTCATGAACACTCGATATTTTGCTTCAAGGAGAGGTACTATTTGATAGTACTCTATACTAGAAAGGGAATTCTCTTTCTCAAGAAATTATTAACTGGGTTAGAGCAAAATAAAATTCATAGGACTTCAACTTAGGATAAAGTGAAAACAATGAGAAAAGCAAAAGGAATGGGTAAAGAAAATATGTTTGTCTTTTTAACAATTGATTTCCTTCTATGTCCCCTTTAGTTGGCAATTCATCATTTTGCTATTCACTTCAGTAGTATAGAGTGTCTACCATAATGATTCTGTTGATCAGGGATGCTAAATCATTTCCTACGAGGGCTAGAGAAAAAAACATTTTTGGAGCAAAACGGCAGGACAGATATCAACACTCTACACCTTATCTTTAGCAATGTGTACAATGAGTACAATACTGTAGGCCAATAGGGCACTTCAGCTTCAGGCCCTTAAGGCCCTGTATTACTCGTTCAGTACAAGATGGTGGGCTGATGTCTCTTTCGTGGGCCCAGGGGCCGGATTTGACCTGCCGACCTCCTATTGAGTACCCCTGCTGTTCATATAGTGCAGAACCAACGTCACTTTGTAGGAACAGTGTGAAAAAGAGTTAGGGCACAGTCAGAGATGAGGTAACCTTTCCTTGAACCACTGTTCTCTCTTATTACTGTCTGCATTTCACAAAATGAACCTTCCGACCTCCAGTGCATCCGACACATTTCTCAGGCTAAATCTACTCCCACGTACGCCATCTCCTGATTAACATGTACAGACATTCTAATGCAGTTATCATCACGGTTTGTTCTTTCACATACATTGCAGGGCATAAACTTTTGATGTGAGATAATTGTTTAATATTGATTTACTTGCTCTTATGTGTGGTTGTACATATGATTGAAAATTCACTCCTGACTCCGTCCTCGTCGTCGGGACGATGGGGCAAAATTCGTATGACATGAGGAAGGAAACTGGATGGTGGTTAACAACATAGCAATGTATCTAACAAGGACATGGAAATTGAATGGGAAAGCAAATACTAAACATCTGCATCAAAACTATGACAAATAAAATCAGATGAAAGAGAGGATAGTGATCAAAAAGGAAAAACTTGGAGGATGGGACTTTAGGGCATGAATCTCATGCTCAGGGTATCTAATTCATTATTTCTATTCAGACAGTTCATCCATTTCAATTCAGATAGTTCAACTATTTCAGTTCAGCTAGTTGAACTGTTTGTTGAATTTTCATTCACTTTCACGTCAGATGCAGTAGTCGAACTGGTACTCGAATCGCATAAGTGTTACCAGGACTAAAACCTGGAACTACTGTATATATATAAGAGCCATCCTTGATCTCAGGTAAGACCCACTGGGGTTAAGAGGTAACACAGAAGCATACGTATGTGGCATGCACAGAGTAGTAGTAATAATAATACAACAACAGTGCATTCATAGTTGTACGAGCAGGATGCACAAACCAAGAGGAGTTTTAATACATGTATGCTACCTTACTCTTCCCACATTGGCTGAGGATGCCGTGGGCTCCGTTGCCGACCTTGGGACCTTTTGATGCCAAATTTTTATACGGAACGTAAATGTACGACACGGTGGAAAAAGAGAAATGGGTTAACATAGAAAATCACATTGATCGATATTATATCCGAAGTATTAAGTACATCCAATTCCAGTAATATTGAAATCCTAAAGGCTGAAAGCTTTCAAAGTGAAGCATCCATAGTCCATTATTTTCAGGAAATATTTTCTTTTATCCATTCCTTTCCAAAGAACCAAAATTTGGGAAATGGACAAACCTCATGGTGCTAATGTGATATAAAGTCATCATATTTGTATTGGTTTAGTCTTTGTGAAAAGCATTTAACCAGATTATTAAGAGAATGTATATTAAGACACTGCTGACTCACACAATGATGTGTTTTTTTAGCACTAATTGTGACACCCATGCAATGTTTTATATCTGTGGAAATTAATCAACACACAAGACTGTTGCTAAGATGAAACACAAAAGACTCGAATGAAATTAGACATTTATGAATAATACATTCATTTACATAAAAATATCATCGGTATTCTGAGTAAATGTCATTTTACAGCAGGACATGTTCACCGGACACATAAGAGATGAGCAGACCGCTTTCACAGCATACACACAAACTAAAAACATTGATTACAGTATATCTAACAATATACTACAATACAATCAGATTTGGAAAATAATCTTTTGACTGTCCACACATTTACACCTGCACAATACTTTTCAAGGTGCAACCACATAAACAATTTTCTACAAAGAATTGACCCACAGAATAAATAAATCAAAATATTGAAGATATCACACATCCCAAATTAGCTTGTTGCTATTAACTTGCAGCAGTATATTGTAATAGTAATAACTGCAGTCATACCATTAGTCCAAAAGAAATGACTTGAACAAGTTTAACAGTATTGGCTTCTCACGTTAAAAAATACTACCCAGGAGCCCTGTCGTCAAATCATTGGCCTGGTGGAGAAAATCATTTTCACTCGACTTTTTCAAATTGACTATCCCTTTTTTCGACTGACAGGCAGGACTTTCAAGAAATCTGTAGTTACAAGTTAAATTACATATAGACTTTGCACTTTGCCTTGTTTGGGAATTTACTGTATAAGCCTAGCACGATGTGGCTGGGAACTTGCTAAAATCACAGCAAAGGAATTTATCACAGAGAACCTTAAACTTGTCCTTCCCATAACACGATGATGTAGGTGGGGCAAGTTTGTCTTCAGTTAATGCAGCATCAAAATTATTATTCATGTACAGTACTGAATTGATTTTTAGCTGAAGCAAATATTTAAATTACCCACCCCTTCCCCCTATATCCCCCCCCCCCCGTCCAAGAACATTGAGATAAACAACAACATAAATCATGTCACAATGATCTTATGCGTTCTAGGGTAATTTCAGTTTCAAAGCATAACGCATGAAGAATGTGTCCGACAAATGTGTGAATGTTCTCATATTTGAAACAAGAATTAAGGCCAGCAGAGATGAAACTACTATTTGTTTCTGCAAAGGAAGCCAAGCTGTCAATAAACTGCATTTAGACTTCGTCATAGGTAAGTGGTTCTGACATTTTGAAACTAGCAGGATCTTTCTCTCTCTTCTCTCAAAGGGTTGCCAACCTTTAAATTGATAACAGTGGGAAGCTTCTACTCTCCCAGGTTTGAGGTGCCAGGTTCCCCCAATTTGCATATTTCTTAGGGCTATAATTGGTTGCTG
>KN887541.1:41489-59126 GCA_000934455.1 Apostichopus parvimensis | reverse complement strand
ACACACTTAGAAGACCATAAAAACCCATCATTGTGCTTGTAACCATGGCAACTGATTGAGAAAACAGGAAATAACCACCCACATCCTGAATCCTTCCTTCAGTTTGCACTTGAGTTCTTTGGACGACGTACTGCTATCTTTCACATTTAATCACAGTCAGAGATGGAGACTTAGTAACCGAGAGTGTACATGTATGTAAATTCATTCATTCATGCTCCGTCTCTTGTTTGCCGACGTCTGACCAAGTTTGTCTACTACCTATGATCATATACATGTGAATTTAATAATACAGGTATTTTATTATTTTACACTATAACGAAGGTGGCAAAGTTCAGTCACAGTACTATATTTCAATACATATATGTATATATATATACATATGTACCTCTATATATATATATATATATTTGTTACAATAACAACAAATAACTGGAACAAAAATCACTCTCAGAGTACATGGGGTTGATTTGAGACTTTCTACTGTACAGTACTTGTGAAACTGTTTAGTTCAGTTATTCATGGAAAACGTATCTAGTCATTCCACCAGTCATGTGGAAATTTGTCAGTGATGGGCACTGTAGGACATCAACATCAAACACATCAGAAAATTTGAATCAATAAGATATTTTAACACAGATGTCAAGATTTTTTTTAATGGGATGCGGGAAAGTCCTACAACAGTGCAATAACCTGGGTTTACTGAGCAATGAGTATCATTTCACTGTTGACTTTTTGAAATTTATGTACACGATTTATGCAAAATTGTAAAGACCGCACTTATCAGTAGTTGAGGAAAACAATTGTTTCAACCACACAGGAAGGGAAGGAGGGGATTGGGGGGGGGGGGGGGGGGGGGGGGGACAAAGTCTGCTTTCTCTAT
Organism: Apostichopus parvimensis; assembly: GCA_000934455.1. Taxonomy (NCBI): domain Eukaryota; kingdom Metazoa; phylum Echinodermata; class Holothuroidea; order Aspidochirotida; family Stichopodidae; genus Apostichopus; species Apostichopus parvimensis. Next base: position 58,246 of record KN887541.1, on the reverse strand, counting down.
AAAGGTGGTTGACAAACATGCATGGTGTGACATAACAATAGGTGTTCCGTACTGTACCTACTGTACAGTACAGTATGCTCAAAAGTTACCAACTGGTTTATATAACAGTGCAACAACTTGGAACCTAAAACTGTCTGAAGTTGGATCCCTTGCTTTAAGGAATTACTGGACACGATGAGATTATCGTATACTTGAAAGAACATTTGTTGCCTACATTTGAACCTTTTTTTATCTTGCCAAATAAATATACCTCATGTAATTACATGTCCATTACATTGACCACTACACATACCCACACAGTAGGCATATCACAAAAAAAAAACAAAAAAAAAACAGCCCTTTTCATGATATTAACCAACTCTTCATACCCATTCCAGAGCTGTAACCGATATAAACCAACGTTAAAGATTACAGTTTTCTGATTTTACCAAGAGAGTCAACATACCTCATGCAGCAAGGTGCTAAGCTTTCGTAGCATGAGTCTCATGGCTGAGAGTTCTCTCACCATACTGTTGTATACTACTGCATCAATCACCACACAGCTGTCCTTCTCCACTGCATTTAATTTGCCTCTCATGGAAGATGAGGAGAGAATTGATGAGCTGTTGAGCAGGGAGGATAGAAATAGAATGTGACTTTAAATCATGAATCCGAGCTACAAAAACAAATGAATGTTCTGTTCTGTACATGTGACTAATGAGTTGGACTATAAATGCTGATAATTCACACCGTAAAAGTCATTTTCTGCTTTCAATTCAAGAAAAAACATTAAAAACAAAAACAAAAACCGAATGATAACTTTCACGACACTGAAAATCCTGTACACCATAAATTCTTGTATTAAGTTGTATATCATTAATTCTTGAGTTAAAAAAAAAACTACTTCATCCATTTTATGCAGAAAACTCTGCGTCCCACAAACTTAACACATTGATCTTTTTTTCTCTCTTCTGAAATGGCTTATTTCAGCCTTTCTTTGTAGAATATTATAAAAGTAATAAATAAGCCTCTAGAGGTACAGTAAGAGTAAGAGATTACATTTCTCTGTGCCTTTTACCAGTAGGACATGCTACTGTACCACTATACTATAGCCAATTCTAGGTTAAATACAGCTTTAAATTAATATTAGCTATGATCCATCATGTTATGCATAATTTACAGAATACATACTCTAGATGCCACTTGTAAACCCAGACAGTACATTCATGAGCAGACTGCAAAACACACAACTCAACAACTTAATACCATATGGAAGAAAATCAGTGTGTTTTACAGTAAAATCAGGGATTCCTTTAGTGTTTGGATATTGTGTAGCAGAGCTCTCCAAAGGCTCAGAATTTTATCTCAGATTATAACCTTTATAACTGCTATATCCTTTTTTTTTCATTTCATTTATTGTTCATTTTGTAAAGCATTTTGGGATGCGATATACTGGATAAATTATTGCCTGAAAATGTATGTAGAAGTTTGTCAAAACTGCACGCTTTAATTATACTGTGACTATATACATATAATGCAGCACATTGTGTGAGGGGGAAAAATTAACTTCAGATGCGAGGCTTCAATGTAATCAGGCATGGGTTAAGTGTAGTAACGTAATTATGTTTTTGTAATGCCATGGTGATACAAGGCCGACATAGAAACATGATGATCATTAGAAATGTAGAAAATACATCATCACATCCAACACTTTCAGTTTTAAATCATTGCTCTGGAGATAAACAGTATTGTACACGATAGTCCTTCTAAGTAGCTGTTTATAATGCATCTTGCAATATATATTACAAAACCACTTAAGAACAGGCACTGTGCTATTGTTGTTTGTAGGAAGATTATAGTTAGGACTAAACTATAATTATATACAGAAGAACTCAGACTTCATCAGCTGTAATTTTACATCATCAAGCTTGAAAAGAGCCACAGAGACGTCACCTTTATGAGACATACAGTAGATATCAGTGTGGTTATGAAGATATGAGCAATACTGTACTTGATTGTACATCTATGTTTGTATAGTACTGTAACATTTACTTCATGCATGGTGTGTATAGAAATGCACACTCCAGGAGTCTTGTAAAGTTACTGTGTACCAGGCCTGCTGTGTACTGTAAAAGCGTGTTACAAGAAAGATTGTGAATCCATATTATTGTATAAAGTGCACATCATGTACAAACTTGTAATTGTAATTTAACAAATATGAATGGGTCTAGGCAAGGACCTAATCTGGTGTTCAAATTTTGTGTATGTATATATACAGTACTTACTGTACTGTAGCAGCTTTGACAGCTTTGAAACTGTATGGTTAGATCTCTTGCACAAAAACTGTATATATACCGTACATGTTTCAATTGTACAACTGTAATACAATCTGCCATTTTGCATAGCATCTGCTATGCGATACTGAATAATTTGTTCCCTGGTAGGTTGTAAAATGAAAGTCCTATGTGTCTCCAACAAATTATGCAAGTCTAAACACTTTATTGTTGTTACAATTTAGAAAGAGGATGGGACTGAATTGTTTACCAGCTGTATTAAATATATGCACAGTATATACAGTAAAAGCACTGTAGATCACAATGGGTGGACACCCGATTGGGTGGATCTTGACATATAAGAATAAAATGAATAAAATTCCTGGAGCTTTCCAGAAGATTTGGTCAGTTTTGGAAGAGAAAATAAGTGGGCATTGAACCTGAAATTGGGGGGGGGAGGGGTGGAGGGGGGCACAGTGCTAATACAAACTTTTGTAGGCTACTGTAGGTTGTATTGAGTGCAGAATGGAGACAAGCACTGTAACAGTGTAGTGAAGTAAAAATAAACCATACTGTACATATGTACATGTATACTTAATAATACAGTAATAAAGTCTGCAGAATATATGTGTACAGTAGTAATGTAAACCTGTACATGTGCAGTATAAAGTAATCTCTAATGACTTGATCATTGCTTTATCAAACTCATCCAGACTGACCTATCAATCACTCTTTGTAACTAAGTACTGTACTTTACTGCAGGTCAATCAAACAAATTTAAAAGAATATTTACTGGGTCAATTTTTGTGAAATTTACTGTTTTTACAGATACAGTAAATACACATCGCTTATAAATAGATCTAGGGATCAGAGTACAGTATTATTCTGAAATTAACATTTTTAAACAGATTACTGTAATTGAATTAAATAGCAAATTTACATGAACAGTTATAATCTTTAAAGGCATTGAAGACTCGCCCCAAACCGCGTGCGGCCATCTGAAAAAGTTAACTTTCCGTTGCTTGCAAGTGACGTTTTGTTCGTGTCGCTACAAAATGCAGACAGTACAGTAATGAAACGTGAAACCTTGTTATCTTTAGCTGTACCTGAGATGTCCGTCGCTGTATTGTTTGTACACTGTGCTGTGGGTATTGACCGCAGCTGTATGTACTGACTGTACACTAGTGTCTAATTACCGATGGTAGCAAGCTGTGTGTGTGTATTTTCTGGGTTCGATGGTGGTGTCTAACACTTCTGTTATACCTCATTCGAAACTAGGTCAGATTACCGGCATTAGACATTTCTTTTTGCACGAGTCTTCACACCCTTTAAGTCTAGAAATAAAATGTCCCCCAAAAGACTAAAAGGTCATGCTGAAGTCAGTCTACAGTGACTCAATGATTTCATGCAGTATATTTGTAGTATCAAATATATACAGTTTTTTTTGTGCAAAGTTACTGTCTTCTTACCACATTGTGTTTTAATTCTTAATTTGAAATGATTGTGTGGCAACAATGGTAGCAACATGAAGTTACTACCACACACTATAGTACAATATGTAATGCCAGCCTACACTACAAATACTATATCCTTAGCAGTAACACTGTACTGTAGACTAACTTAACACTGTACTGTAGCACAGGTTAAATTAACATTGTAGCACAGGCTCGATTAACACTGTAGCACAGACTAAAGTAACACTGTAGCATAGGCTTAACTAACACTATAGCACAGGCTAAATACTGTAACACTGTAGCATATACAGTATGCTAAATTAACACTATAGCACAGGCTAAATTAACACTGTAGCACAGGCTAAATTAACACTGTAACACTGTGGCTACATTAACACTATAGCACAGGCTAAATTAACACTGTAGCACAGACTAATTAACACTGTAGCACTGTAGGCTAAATTAACACTGTAGCACAGGCTAAATTAACACTGTAGCACAGGCTTAATTAACAGTACAGCACAGTCTAAATTAACATTGCATGAGAGCAGGCTACTGTACATCACAGTACAATAAAAGGACATATATATGTGGATCAAAACAGGCTGTCAAAATTAGAACCTTTCCAGTGTGGTTTTCAACAACTTCTGTGTAATATTTGGTCAGCAATAAACACAAATCTCCTGTATATACTGTACAGTATAGAAGAGAAGCAAGTGTTTGAGAGAGAAACTGACAGAGACCTTTGGTAGTTAGTACACTGTATGCAATGATGCACAGTACAAGAACTACAGAACCAACTGTGTACGTGTACATGTCTATATAAAGTAAAGAATCAATACATACAGTATATAGTAACATTCAGAGAGATGGCTCAGTGTGAGTCACTCTAACCTACTGTACAGTATCAGATTAGCTGTGAAAGCTACATTTATGCCTACAGCCCTATTGTCCTAGCAACTGTGAAAGCAGCCCTACCTGTACATGGCATACAGGTAGGTGAACCTTATAAACATGGCTGGCTATGTAGCTGGCTGGCTTTGCAGTATGCACTCACATAGTCATTGCTCACACCAAAATATTTACTTTTCATAGTTATTGCAGTTACTGGGACCTCGTTCATTGGACTTCCCAATGAGAAAGGGAGTTGGACAGGATAGTTGTAAAGTAGTATCACGTACACATTAAATATGTTATATGTATGTACCACTGTATATATGCTATCCAACACATTGTATAATGTACAAGCTCAGTACTGTACATACTGTATCACTATTAGGGCATGTACTAGGGCATTACCTATACTACACATAGTAAACACACAGTCAACCAAACAATCTTCATATATCACAAGAGAATCATTTTTGGTGCGCAAGAGCTCCTCGGATGTCAGATTGAAATAAGGATTTGAAAATACTCACGATGAAGGTAACGACGATGAGATACTGTCGCCCTCACTTCCTTTCCTCAGTTGGATGCCCGTTCTGTTCCTCTTGCCATCTTTGACTGGCTGCTGTGTTTCTGTGGTCACGCCACTATGTAGGAATGTGGTCTCTTCTAACGGCAGGAACTTTGAATCACACATCAGATCGTCGGAACATAGCGAGTCGGCTCCCGTAGACTCTAGGGAGACGGTCCTTCCGACGGAACCTTTGGATGGAAGTCTCTTGGCTTTCTCTATAACGACAGTTCGATTAGCACTAGTTGATGCTACCTGACTAACTGGCATTGTGTTGTTCTGCGGTAGAGGGTTCTTAGTAAATGTAGCATTCATTCCCTTATCATCCCCTAACGTGTCTGCAGACCTTTTACTCTGATCTACAGTAGTGTCTAGCTTTGTCCACACGTCTTCCTCGACCCTCTTCAACTCTCTCTGAGTCGAGGAGGAGCCACTGACGTTTCTGTTACGTCTGGTACTGTTCCCACTCGATCGCATCATTTGGGAAATTGACATTTCCCCTGTGCCTTGTAATTGCCCTATTCCATCAGCGTGTGGTAAATTAGCAGTGGTTGAATCATCATTGGACTTACCTATAGGGGAATTAGTCGGCTCCAATATGACATCGGAGATCTTTGGCATCGGAGTGGACGTGCTCTGAAATCTAAACTGGGACACATCGACGCCTCTTCCGGGGGTGAAGGGGTCGGGACCGATGAAGGTCTCTTTCCCTATGATTATTGTCTTGTTATTCAAACCACTGCCTTGTCCACTGGCGTCCACATTTTGCCTGGCAGCGGAGAGGTGAGCTCTTTTGGTCTCAGGAGTTTTCGTGGACTGGACTTTGACGAGTCTCGCCACATCGTCGTCACCTTCAGACCTTTGCGAGAAATCCGTTTGAGTGGTGTCGTCCGTCTTTTCCAGATTGTCCAGCACATTATGGCCTTCATTGAATACACTTCGATAGGGTTGGATACCACTCTTAGATGTTACAGTAGACTGAGCGGTAGTCTTAAGGTGACCTTTGGTACGACTCGCCGGATTCTGGTCGGCGTTTGTGCCGACACCAGTCGTTACTCTCAAGCTTCTCTCAGATTCCAGCGAAGAGTTAGAGCTCGTCTCGGAGCTCCTCTTTGATGGCTGTGCCACAGTTTTCACCTTTTCATCTCTGAGTTGACTTAACCTCTTTTCAAAACCTGCTATGATGTCAGAGGTGGAGCGGGTGCGTCCGTTCAGCCCCTCCAGGCTGTTCTGTGACGACGACGACACGCAGCTGTTTGTCTTACTCTTTCGGTCGACGTCGCTCAACATTTTCCGCTTGGAGTCGCCTTTCCCAGAATTTTCACCGGAGCTGCTTTTCAGGCTCGACACACTGCCATGTTTCGACGAGGACTTCTTCTTCCGAAAAGAAGACAGCCGGGACATGAACCCTTTCTTATTTTTGACTTCTTTGTCACCCATGCTGAAATATCAGTGAACCACACAAGGTACATATATCCATCTGACAAAAAAAAATGATAACCAGATTATTAAGAGTTTACAATGTCAAAGAGAAATGAATTCCCACCACTGTATATACATATATACACGCATTAATACACACATACATCTGTACATACATGTTAACAAGTCTCAGACCTACAGTACTGTATAAAAACACTTAACAGTGATTACGCATGCAAAAGATGTAAAAATATGAATCTCAAAAGGTTTATTAATTAATACTAATACAAAGTTAGGTAGCACAATCTTCCTGACCCAATTCATTAAGAAATCTTATCCAAGGCTGCAAATCTTCTCAGAGTGTATCACCGAATTACCTATTAATAGAGGATTAGAACTGGGATCATCTGCTATGACAGCTTAGCAGATTATATTGTACCTCCTAAGTGTCCTATTGGTTAGGTAGTAACTAATGCAACGTTTCTCATGATAAAGTCTGTATAGAAATAGAAATATATAGATATATATGTATAGATACTGTTTGTGAAACAAATAATCACTCTCTCTCACATGAACGGTTCTTAGTCAATAAGTATCAACACGTGCATGAACAAACACAATCACATTGTAACGTCAAGGATTGTATGCTTAGTACAGAATTTATTAAAGCTGTTTAGAAGGAGACTTCTGCTGTAGTAATGCGATACTGTAGTAACATCAGTTGACTCATATTTCAGATCAGTTTAATCATTTATTTATTAATTATTATTATTTATTTAAGATGTTTGCTAGCTTTGACATCTGAAGACCTCAGCGCTGGTTGTACTAAGGTACTACTAAATTAAATGATGGGAACTGATAAAGTACCTAGGAACAGGGGGAGAGGGAGGGGGTGGGGGTGACCTGCAAAATTACTACCCAGTCGAAACCATAACTTACTGGTCTGGAAATTTGAAAACTTTACTATTTCACTTAATATTACTTATATATACTTACAAGTAATGGAAGGGAGAAAAAATATTATGTGAATTTTGCTGTAATGTCATCATTTGTTGATATTCCATTCACGGACATTTTTATGTTGATATTAAAGGGAAAATTTGATGAAACTTTGTTAAGTACTATTCCCGCCCGAGAAAGTCTTGATCAAATGCATATGGACTGTGCATAGTGCACTTCATAGCCTACAAAATTTCTCCACATTATGTGCATGCACGCTTGCACTGCAACATAACTTGACCTTTGCACTCTTGGCAGCTCAGGTGCTGAAATGTAGAATGCTACTATAATGTATTTAGTTGAATGGTCCCAACCATTTGCAAGGGATCTACAGAAACTTTCACCACATGTTTGATAATTATCAAGTAATAATGTAGTTGGTCAGACATAATACACATCAGGCAAAACCAACTAACAATTTATGAGGTGATTCATGTGATTTCTACAGATTTTCCAACTAAATCTATACAGCTGGAAACCCTGCAGCGCAAGCCTTAATGGTTTGCTGTATAGACCCCAATTATATAGCATGCTATCATGGAAAAGTTTCTTGAGATCAAGTAATTGACCTGCCTTGGTCGTAAAATGCTCTCTTTTTACCAATTAGTCTGCAATGCCTGCCACATATTTTTTCTTGTGTGAGGGTCTTTGTGTGAACGCTGTATGATTAACTACACTGTAGACATGAACATATTTCCACACAGTGTCACATTGGTGTTAAGAAGCAATGCAGGCTAATCTTAGAGCCTGAGGTGGATTTACGAGCGTGGCAGGTAGATTAAGTAATCACAAAACTTTTCTAGCTATAGCATACTATAACTGGAGCCAATAAAGCAGATCTTTAATGCACCACCCGGAGAATAATTTATTGTGTAAATTTTGTGTAGCAATTTCAGACGATCTGAACATTCTCTCTATAGAATAATATGGTTCCCATGTACAGAAACTACTACACATCCTTTCACTGGTGCAGCACTTTTCTCACTTTGCATAGTCTTTTGCGATGCGATACCAGATAAAGTACAGTACTACGTACCTGTGCAAAGCTTTGGGAGAACAGGATGGGATAGGCCTAGTGTCAGCATGATACTGCAATGCTGTATAAGTGCCTGCCCTAGCCTAATAACTCGTAACAGTTTAGCACTGCCGGTCATCACCTCCTTGTGGGTGGTTGGATACAACAAAGAATATGGTCGTGCGAGATTATGTCCAGTGCGAGATTACAACAAGGTTCCCATGTACAGAAACTGCTAACTTTTCACTGGTGTAGCACTTTTCTCAGTTTGCATAGTGTTTTGCGATGCGATACCGGATAAAGTACTACCTGTGCAAAGCTTTGGGAGAACAGGATGGGATAGGCCTAGTGTCAGTATGATACTGCAATGCTGTATAAGTGCCTTTCCAAGCCTAATACCTCGTAACAGTTTAGCACTGCCGGTCATCATCTCCTTGTGGGTGGTGGGATAACAACAAAGAATATGGTCGTGCAAGATTACAACAGTCTGACGGAGATCTTCAAAAGTGAGTCAAGTGTGGAGGAGCCGAGGAGGGAAGAGTAAGATGCAACACCACAACACTGTCGGTGACTCAAGATAAGGTGGAGACTATGTTGTAACAAAGATTTGGTTTTGTCAAATATACTGTAAACTTCTTCCATTGCTGAAATATTGAAATTATTTCATGCAAGTATACTCCAACTAATGCTTCAGAGAATTCTGCATTCACACAAAGCACATTTTCAAGAATTGCTACTAGTTTGTTCAATGTGATAATTTAACTGGTTGGCTTGTAGGGCCATAGAGGAGACTTTACACACTTGCAGTTTATGAAACTTTTTCATATAGTCCCCCAAAAAAACATAATTGGGATGAAATTTTGCAATTATAGGATATTTGCAGTAAACATAGATGAGTAGCTTTGCAGTATAAATCTGTTCAGTCTTACAAAATATGTTACTGTAGGCCTGCATAGCCTACATTGGAAACTACTTGTGGCGGTCACAGTTCAAGGGAGGCATTCCGGCTTGTGGGAGACAGGCGGCATGTGCAATGGGGAAGGAGAAAAGGGGGAGCAGGGGACCATCCCTAATCTCCCCCCAGGGAGAAAAGATTGTTTTTTATTACATGTAGACGGAAAAGAATTACTGCTACAGGTGTACACCACACTCTTCAATCTCACACAAAAACTCAAGTATATAAACTAAGCACAACCTTGCATGTAGGGCTATGTATAGGCCTATATCAACTTCAGAATGAACCATTCAACAATTAAATTTTTTTCTGTGGGAGGTGAACCCTTGTTCTCCTAACGGTGTTCATGGCAGTCACCTTCAACCAACCCTTCTTCTATATGATTTCATTTGCCTCTGTCTCTAGCCGTTCCATAATAGGCATATGCCATGCCCATACCTAACTCTGTTGGGAGGATTTTGAATTTCCTCACCCTCCTCTACCTCCCCTCTGGTTTTTCTATGTCAGATACTAACTGTGGGGGAAATGAAGTAAGGTTAATGGTGACTAGTGCTGATAGGCGTATTCGATATTGCCAGTAGTCATGATTACACTTTAGAAGTTTGATTGAACGTGCTCAAAACCTAAGTTGCGATTACTCGAAGTCCTACAAGCTAGCACTACACATCATCTGCTTTTGTAAAGTAGCCTAACCTAGCAAAACAACACTTAAGCAGTTTGTCAGCAAATATCGCAATTTACTGGTTCTCACAATGCTACACTAGCACTGTGCTGTGTTACAAATCTGCAAGCACCTGCTCCGGTTAGATTCATTCGTTTGCTTGTCAGTTTAATCTTTGCGCATAATCACGAATTCATAACTTATTAATCTTTTACGATTGCCAAAGTATTTGTCATTTCTTCAAACATGTTTACAAGTACTTCATTCCTGGCCTGGTTCAAATATATCGGATGTCTGATAGAGTGTTTCTATTGCGGTGTTGTTTCATTTCAATGTGAAAAATATGTGCCTGCTATCGCACCTCCTACAGAAAACCCTTGCATACTAATCATCACACTGCTTCATCTATTCATTGTTTGCATGTTGGCATTTATTAGTACTAGTACAGTAGTTGTAGTAGCCTCGTAGATTCATTCGAAAGTTTTGATAAACTATGAATGATTTTAAGAAATGTTGTATATTGGAAGTTGTTCACAGTTTTTGTTTGGTAGATGTTTTAACATGATTTCGACACCACGCGTTAAGACACGAAAGAACAAATAAACGCACCATGGAGAATTTTTTTTTTAATATTTCTGCAATGTAAAAATGACAGTGATGACGTCATAACTGTAACCGAGTAATCGCAAGAAGAGCTATGCGATAAATCAACTACAAAAGAAATTACTATCAGAACTAATGGTGGCCTTACATAAAAGTTACAATCATACAAGAAATAGGTAAATAGTTTAACAAGTAACATTAGTCCTAGGCCTATATGTTTTAGACACAACTTATGCTGAATAAATTTTAAACTATCAGTGAATTATGAAAATAAGTTAACAGTGGTATCGGCATTCATTGTAGAGCAACCTTGAATTTCATTGTAGACCTAAGTTACAGTTGGAGTATGAAAATTACTTGCGTTTATCATGTTTACGTGAATGTATAGCCTAGCCTATTCCAAAATATATTCTAACGTTTAGGCTGACTAGTTTACTAGCCTATGCTAAGGTGATGATGTACCTCACAACCACACAGTAACATGAACAAATATGGTAGGCCACAAAATAAATGAAAATACATAGAAAACTCAATCAGATAGGCTAGGCCTGAGAGAGAATTATTAACTTTTGTTTTATTTACCAACAGCGGTCTCTTGCTTACATTTTACGCATTATTAAATTACCTTTTGTTTCTTCGAATTCAGTGTAGAGTTGTTTGTGTCATCTCCTCTGCAATCGGAAGCAATTACTATGAGTCCAGGAAGGTGTACAACCGAACACTGTAAGGGCTATAAAGGATATTTTTAGCTTCTAAATGCGTAGACCTTTGTTGTATTGCTAAAGCCGATCTAAGGAAAACAGCAGACTTAAACTAGAGACTGGATTTCAAGTGAACAAACTACTATATTTTACTAGTACCCCTCCCTCCGGCTCATCATTACCATTGTTAAAATGTATCTGATGGCCCGTGTACACCTCCATTAGATTTCTGTCATCCGCCATGACACCGTTGAACGCCAAATGAGTAAAAACAAAAGGCTGTCGTACAAACATTTTCAATATGAAAATATTATGTTATCAACCTATACAATAGAATCAAGCAATCGATTGTCCAGTGACATAATTAAAAGGTGTGAGAAGGAACACACATAACTGCTTTGATAAATTAAGAATTATGAACGTCGATCAGATATGCTGGACTGAATTTACTGAACTGAAAATTAAGCAAAACATTCGGACCAATAAATCAGATAAAAGATAAACAATCACAATAATAATAACAGAAAACTTAATGAGAAGACTATTTCGAAATTCGTGCCGGAAGGACGGTGAATGGAGGAACGGGCCCAGTTACCCCCTATACACTTTATTCGACCTTGATATGTGCACATATGAGTGAATAAGCCTTGCATCGGGACTTGAATATCCTCATGTTCATGTTATTGGTTAATGCACATGCAACTCAAATTATTGTGCAAAGAGGATAAACCCCGCTACGATAATTAACGGGTACTTTGACGCTGTCTGATTATTTGTTCAAGGTTGTAATTAAGCCAATCGTGTCACCCGCCATCATACCCATATAAGAAAAAAAGGTTTTCGATTAAGAAAGAACACTCGACATCGCACTGAGTGATTTACATACTAGTTGTATGCTTCCGTTGCAACCATATGTGTATCCTAGTAGTATACATTATAGCTAGCCTACACTTGGCGTTTAAAGTGTGTGAAGACTCGCGCAAAAAAGAAACGTCTAATGCCAGTAATCTGACCTTGTTTCGAATGAGGAGTAACAAAGTGTTAGAAACCACCATCGATCCCAGAAAGTACACAAACAGCTTGCTACCGTCGGTAATTAGACACTAGTGTACAGCCAGTACATACAGCTGCGGTCAATACCCACAGCACAGTATACAAACGATACAGTTTTGGACATCTCAGGTCCAGCTAAAGATAACAAGGTATCACGTTTCATTACTGTCTGCATTTTGTAGCGACACGACCAAAACGTCACTTGCAAGCAACAGAAAGTTAACTTTTTCAGATGGCCGCACGCGGTTTGGGGCGAGTCTTCAATGCCTTTAACCAAAGGACGGAGTCGTAAAGGAGAAGCAGACCACTATTATCATCTTTCATGAAATGATTGTCATGAATAACTTTCAAAAACAGCTAGGAAAATGTTTGCTGAGTTTGGGAGCTATTCTGGTTTATCAATGATATGAGAATAGGCCTATATATGCCAGGTTGGCAATGTGTCATAGCATAATATAGGACGTAATGTGAAATCTATTACTTTGTCTTTGATATGTTTTTGTTTGTATTCAATTTATTTCATCATGAAAGTAAGCCGAATTATTACTGACATCAAACCCAGTGTCATTTGCATGTACATGCATTGTAGCAGCAACAATGACAAGCACCATATTTGGATAAAAAGGAAAACTAAACAAAACTATGAATAAAGAAAGACACTTCAACATTTTAAACACCACTGGCTTTTTTATATCACTCATTGTTAGACTTACTCAAGTCCTTACTTATTCTAGTTTATTACGGAACACATGTATTTTAGATCCTCCTGCAAACAGGAACTCGCGAATAAGCCATCAGTGGCTTATCAAAGCCGAGAACCATCCTCACGGGAGTCGCATTCAACAACCACACAACCTCAAATTATTTGAATAAATAAGCTATAGTGTTTGTATGAAACATTGTGAGTGAATTTCAATTATGATTATGTCACTGTGTTAAATCATCACTACGATCACGTGCTTTTGCAAACGACATTTCAATTTATGTACAGATATCAACAAATAATATGGAGATAAAATTGCCAAATGGAATTTCTGATATCTTTTCTTATCACATTTTGTGTCAAATCATCTCAAAATGAATACCGTGATATAGATATCTTGAAATGCACGTTACTGTCACATAATTGATCTGTTTAAGAATTTCATTGTATCTGCAATTCTCTCAGATATTTCCTTTCAGATTCAATGATATCTGATACAAACTCACGATCTGTAATGTTCTTTAAGATATTCAAAATTATGGATCTATGTTAAATAAAATCTTTGATACGCCCGTTCATGTTCAAGTAACATTCATTTCAGCCGGCAATGTACTATAAGCTCGTCGTTGAACTGTCACTGAAGCAATCGGAAAAACTTCATTTGTAGCAGCTTGACATAAATTAATAATCAATCTATGAACAGGAAAGAAAACTCCGCCCTGAGCTAGAAAGGTTGCCGCGTACGGTTCTGGTTGCCTCCAGAGCCATATACGGCTCTGGTTGCCTCAAATCGGAAACGCCCTCTATTAAGCCCTTATCGTTTCCTCAACTTAAACAGATGCTCATGCTTCTGTTCCCAGAAAGTTCATTCAAAACAGGTTACAGTATCGTTATAGTGACTGAGAAGATTGGAGTAATAAGACAATCCATGTAACCTTTTTATAACTTAAAGTAGAAATTTCAGGCAATGAAGGGGTCTCGTTGTTTGCGTTCATGAATGTTTCAGATACAAAGAGCTCATTTATTGACCGAATGTGACACAGGCATAACTTTTCTCTGCCGTGTCGGGCACTTAGTGAATATATATGTGGTGACTTGATATAGGCTTACAGGCTATATATCGCAGTCAAGTAGGTATGGATTCTATATTTGAAAGCGTTTTCCCAGAAAATCTTCATCTATGGCATGAAATTGCTGGTGACGTAATGAAGTCATGCTCAGTTTTCAAATTGTCATTTATAACGGACAGGGCTTCATGCAAGTTTGCTAAAGGAAATTGTAAATTAAATTATCTGTATGGATAAACACCAACACTGATGATTGAGGATGTTAGGTTGCACACTCACAATTGAGTTCTTGTTCAAATCTTCAAAGCTCCTGATAAATCAACATTAAAACAAATGTGACCATACTATGGAATAACAATATGCTAGCAAACTTCTTTTACTGTTTAGTAGTTCATAAGCATCAGAATTTGCAATGCATCTAATTCACAGGTTTTGTTCAGTTCACCATCAAAAATAGTAAATCTTATACATGTTAGCTAAACTTCCAGATTCAGATTGGAAGAAATATGCACAAAACAAACGGGCAAAGATAATATCTCTTTTTTGTTGCAATAAAGATTACATTCTTTAACTGTCAACACTAATAAGATAATGACTTGAATGTCTATGGCAGCTTTTATTCTTTTTATTGTTCAGTAATAACTAAACTATCAAATGCCTACTGTGACACTCACAGTGCCTACTGTGACAATGCCTACGGTGACACTCTTATTGGCAAGTTTTGACACTTTTGACTGGACCTTATAGCTATAAAGGTTCTTGGTTAAAATCATCACTAAAAAGCAACACATGCAACAGTATAACGTTTTAGAGCTCTTTGTCCAATTGGTATATGTTCACACTGCTCAAAAAAGAAAGAAATAAGACAACATAAAAAGCTCATCCAGCCTGTTTTATCAGTACTAAAAGCAATTGATAGGAAACAATGATTAACTGAGAGAAGAGAATGAACTCTGGAATCAGTTTTGGCCAAGTGGACCTTGAGAAGAAACCAGGAAGAGCTGAGGTTGAAAGTGAATGAATATCTTTGTTTATAACAATTTATTGATACATATACACTAACTGGATAGGAGAGACAAATTAGTGGAATGTTTTAAGCCACAGAGATGCCATCTTCCCAAAGGTTTATACTTTTCACCAATTTGGAGTTTTGAAATTCATAATTTCATACAGGTTCAGCATTGATCCATTTTATGTAGGCTAGCCTATGTTTGACCAAATAGAACAGCCTAAGTTCTTGAACTCTAACTGTTATGTCAGTAACCCTAGGTCTTATATTACATTGAAAGTTAAGTTGGGCCTAAGTTACGTAAGACCTCAACTTAACTAGCTGATGATCTTATAATGCAACTACGTTTTGGTGTTCAGGACTTTTGGTTTACTCTCCCGATTACTTTGCGCTCAATGAAGTAGGCTAGCAGCTACAAGAGCTTACTAAAGTTCTGAGTGCACTGTGTATCTGTCGACACCCTTCTAATGTAGTACTGAAATAACATGTCGAATACTTCAATTCATGATATAAACGGAAAGACAAATGTACGTTTCATGCAATTTTAACCACCATGAATGTGCAAGATGGATGTCCTATATGCAAAAATGAGTGGTTTTCCGTAATTTTTTTTTCATTTGTTATTTGGTACCCAAAGTCACGTAGACAACCAATGATGCCACTTTTTTTTCTTATACATTTGAGCTAACTTACATTTGACTCGATAGAAATGATGATGCTTAATTAAACTTAATTTATAAAATAGGCCTACTTCTGCCGTTCATTGCATGCTCTTAGTGATTTTACTCGCTAAAGACTGCGTTTTGCCAACTATATATTAAGTTATTGTTTATAAACGACTTTTAAAGTAAGACGACACGGAACATACTTAAGTATGCCTATATATGTCACACATATACAAGGGATGTTTATGGGAAATGTATTACAGCGAATAACTCAGTTCAGAGGGATACCACTTATACCAAAAAGTACGCCAACCTTCCGATATAAATAAAAAAAATCTTTTAATTATCTCTTGTTTAGGATTTTAGTAATCAAATGCTTGATGTAGGCCTATGTGGTGCATTTCTCGATAACCGAAGAATATTCAGAGATTTATTGATAAGAAACTTTAAGCTGACGTACCGGAGGCCTATACAGCATGGGGAGCTATATTGAGGAGCTCCATGCATGGTTATACAGTTAATTACTAAGCTATAATAGTATCAACACTACGGTGGCATAATAGGGACATAGGAATGAAAAGAAAGTGTCCTCAAATCTCAAAAGTTTGACTTTTTATCCCAAAATTGTGACTTTTATCTCGAAATTTGGACTTTTAATCTCGAAAGTTTGAGATTAATAGTCAAAATTTTGAGGAAATTTTTTCGATCCTATGTCCCTATTAAGCCACCGTACAACACA
>KN887541.1:30093-41224 GCA_000934455.1 Apostichopus parvimensis | reverse complement strand
ATGGTGGTGTCTATCACTTCTGTTACACCTCATTCGAAACTAGGTCAGATTACCGGCATTAGACGTTTCTTTTTGCGCGAGTCTTCACACCCTTTAAACAGATGCTCATGCGTCTGTTCCCAGAAAGTTCATTCAAAACAGGTGACAGTATCGGTAAGTGACTGAGAAGATTGGAGTAATAAGACAATCCATGTAACCCTTTTTTATATAAATTAAAGCAGAAATTTCAGGCACTGAAGTGGTCTCGTTGTTTGCGTTCATGAATATTTCAGATACAAAGAACTCATTTATTGACCGAATGTGACACAGGCATAACTTCTCCCTGCCGTGTCGGGCACTTAGTAAATATATCTGTGGTGACTTGACATAGGCTTACAGGCTACACATCGCAGTCAAGTAGGTATGGATTCTATATTTGAAAGCGGTTTCCCAGATAATCTTCATCTATGGCATGAAATTGCTGGTGACGTAATGAAGTCATGCTCAGTTTTCAAATTGTCATTTATAAGGGACAGGGCTTCATGCAAGTTTGCTAAAGGAAATGCTAAATTAAATTATCTGTATGGATTAGCACCAACACTGATGATTGAGGATGTTAGGTTGCACACTCACAATTGAGTTCTTGTTCAAATCTTCAAAGCTCCTGATAAATCAAAATTAAAACAAATGTGACCATACTATGGAATAACAATATGCTAGCAAACTTCTTTTACTGTTTAGTAATTCATAAGCATCAGAATTTGCATTGCATCTAATTCACAGGTTTTCTTCAGTTCACCATCAAAAATAGTAAATCTAATACATGTTAGCTAAACTTCCAGATTCAGATTGGAAGAAATATGCACAAAAAAATACAAAAAAAAAAAAAACGGGCAAAGATTATATCTCTTTATTGTTGCAGTATATAGATTACATTCTTTTAATGTCAACTCTAATAAGATAATGACATGAATGTCTATGGCAGCTTTCATTCATTTTTTTGTTCAGTAATAACTAAACTATCAAATGTCTATACTATTTGCAAGTTTTGACACTTTTGACTGCACCTATAAAGATTCTTGGTTAAAATCATCATTAAGTAGCACATGCAGCAGTATAATGTTTTAGAACTGTATTTTAAGCAAAATTGGTTGGACACATAGGCGTAAGGGCCCACTTTGATGGGGGGGGGGGGGTGTAACGACTTGCCCGAAAATATAACCAACATTTTTTTACGACATGTTAATGTGCATATCATATAGGCATGCATCGGTAATTACATCGCATGGGTTCGCGCGTATAGCGTACAAGATTTTGTTTGCCAAATATACCTCCCAGATCGCCGGAAATAACACTTCCCAGACCCAATGATGCTCCCAAACCTCCTTAAATTTGAGATCTCATGGCTTAGAAATTTAGTTTGGGGGAATACATGGGCGTCTGCAGAAAAAAAATCAGGGGACAAATAATCCAAGTAGACTTTTGTATACGATGGGTCACAAACAATTATAGACTGCCGCAAATGCGATTTCCGTCCAATATGTAACAACTGTGGATAAATATAATGAAATGAGAACTGCTTCATGTCATTTGCACAGTGCTGGATCAAACTGCGCCAAAGTTCAACACAGGGGAATTTGAAATGCAGCGTTTGGTCAAGACAAATTGGTAGGGACACGGTATACCATGTCCCCATCACTGAAAAAGTTGATGGGGACGCGTCCCCACCAACCAGGATCTGCGCCCATGGAATCTAGAACTCGTTAAAAGATCTGGCGAATGTTATTCAGCTCAATATACCTAACGACAGATTACTCAATACAAATAATGATTATTAATATGAAAATTGCAATGAACGGTGCTATTTTCACTGAGCTTTTAGGGCAGTAAGCTGGAAAGATCGAGGTTATAATTTGGCAAAAACACAATGAGACTTTAGGTAAGCCTCCCCCTTAGTTCATCTGAAGTATCCATTTTCTCCACTTTGCCATTTAATGCTATAAAATTGAAAAGAAAAAAATGGCCAAAATGGGAAACTTATGACATGTAGTATGGAATATAGCATATCTTGAAACGAATACATATGAAAAATTACTAACACAAAATAGGGTTAACAAATGCAGTTCTGACTGATCGGTCAATAAAGACGCAATGTCACAAGTTGAGTCGAAGATTAGGTAGAGAATGTAATAAACATATCTAGGTGGACAGAATGGATAAACAGAACAATATCACTTCAAATATTAAGTAAGCCTTCCCCTAAGTTCATCTGAAGTATCCTTTCTCTCCACTTTGCAACTTAATGATATAAAATTGAAAAGAAAATAATGGCCTAATGGGAAACTTATGAATATAGCATATCTTGAAACAAGTATATACGAAAATTACTAACAAAAAATAGGGTTGACAAATGCAGTTCTGACTGATTACTCAATAATGAAGCAGTGTCACAAGTTGAGATGAAGATTAATATCAACATTTAGCTTCAGAATATAATAAACATTTACGAAAAAGCAGAACAAACCAAACAACAAACAACACATCTCTGCTCCTCCTCCAATGACACACTAACACTACACTGAGAAATAAGAAAGTAAATACAAACAAAATATATATCAGGATTTGTCTTGAGAATATTATGTTCATACGCCTCCTCAATGTCTTCAAGAAATAAATAAACTGATTCAAGCAATTTAACTTTATGTGTAATGTTGCAACTGTCATTTTTTTCTATCAGTATAATCGTTGCTCGTAGTTCATTAACTTCATCCTATCTGTGCACCTTTTCTTCTGCTACCCTCGTTCATAACCTTGGTGTGCACAGTCTGCATTATTGTGGTACACCTGTGCAAGTTTTGCAAATTTCAGAAATGCTTCAGTTCTATATGTGGAAGTATAAAGAACAACAAATACAGATTGATATAAATTATTATGTAGCTTTTAAACCTTTTAACCTGTTCACTGTAATTGCCAAACTCCTTCTGAGAGAGAAGTCTTAGTTCCTTTCCAGATAATTAAAGAAGTATCTAGGAGATAAAATCTTGTGTGAGAAGCATTAGGTATGTATTCTTTGTAATTGCATGATAATACTCATTTACATACTGGCAGCTTTGTGGTTTGTTTAAGGCATTAATTCAAATTATGCCAAGTATGAATCAAATAACATAGAAAATTCCATGAGAGTCAGAGAGTTTTATGAGCAGTGATGAAGTTTCATATAGACCTATATTGTATATAAAGGACATACAGGAAGCAAATTCAACTATGAATGACATTTAATTTAACTTTACAGTTCTTTTAAACACATCACCTAAAACTTACTTGGTAACACTTACTCGGAATACTCTTTGTTGTTTGGTCAGTTATCATACTGTCACATTGTTTCGCCACTAAGTCTTCATCACTTGTTGTCCACTTGGTATATGTTCAAACTGCTCAAAAAAGAAAGAAAAAAGACAACATAAAAAAACTCATCCAGCCTGTTTTATCTGTACTAAAAGCAATTCATAGGAAACAATGATTAACTGAGAGAAGAGAATGAACTCTGGAATCAGTTTTGGCCAAGTGGACCTTGTGAAGAAACCAGGTAGAGCTGAGGTTGAAAGTGAATGAATATCTTTGTTTATAACAATTTATTGATAAATATACACTAACTGGATAGGAGAGACAAATTAGTGGAATGTTTTAAGCCACAGAGATGCCATCTTGCTCTTCCCAAAGGTTTATACTTTTCACCAAATTGGAGTTTTCAAATTCATAATTTCATACAGGTTCAGCATTGATCCACTTTATGTAGGCTAGCCTATGTTAGACCCAAACAGAACAGCCTAAGTTCTTAAACTCTAACTGTTATGCCAGTAACCCTAGGTCTCATATTACATTACAAGTTAAGTTAGGCCTAAGTTAGGTAAGACCTCAACTTAACTAGCTGATGATCTTATAATGCAACTACGTTTTGGTGTTCAGGACTTTTGGTTTACTCTCCCGATTACTTTTTTGGGGCTCAAAGAAGTAGGCTAGCAGCTACAAGAGCTTACTGAAGTTCTGAGTGCACTGTGTATCTGTCGACACCCTTGTAATATAGTACTGAAATAACATGTGGAATACTCCAATTCATGATAAACGGCAAGACAAATGTACGTTTCATGCAATTTTACCGACCATGAAAGTGCAAGATGGATGTTCTAGATGCAAAAATGAGTGGTTTTCCTTCTTTCTTTTTTTTTCATTTGTTATTTGGTACCCAAAGTCACGTAGACAACCAATGATGCCACTTTTTTCTTATACATTTGAGCTAACTTACATTTGACTCGATAGAAATGATGATGCTTAATTAAACTTAATTTATAAAATAGGCCTACTTCTGCCGTTCATTGCATGCTCTTAGTGATTTTACTCGCTAAAGACTGCGTTTTGCCAACTATATATTAAGTTATTGTTTATAAACGACTTTTAAAGTAAGACGACACGGAACATACTTAAGTATGCCTATATATGTCACACATGCAAGGGACGTTATGGGAAATGTATATTACAGCGAATAACTCAGTTTGGAGGGATACCACTTATACCAAAAAGTACGCCAACCTTCCGATATAAATAAAAAAAATCTTTTAATTATCTCTTGTTTAGGATTTTAGTAATCAAATGCTTGATGTAGGCCTATGTGGTGCATTTCTCGATAACCGAAGAATATTCAGAGATTTATTGATAAGAAACTTTAAGCTGACGTACCGGAGGCCTATACAGCATGGGGAGCTATATTGAGGAGCTCCATGCATGGTTATACAGTTAATTACTAAGCTATAATAGTATCAACACTACGGTGGCATAATAGGGACATAGGAATGAAAAGAAAGTGTCCTCAAATCTCAAAAGTTTGACTTTTTATCCCAAAATTGTGACTTTTATCTCGAAATTTGGACTTTTAATCTCGAAAGTTTGAGATTAATAGTCAAAATTTTGAGGAAATTTTTTCGATCCTATGTCCCTATTAAGCCACCGTACAACACACATAGTACTAGTACTTTTAAGATTTCAACCATTGGTTCGTAGCACCGTTTAGTGTTTATATTAAAAGACTAGGAACTCCTTGTATATACCGTTATAGTCAAACCAATTCTCAATTAAATAAATATAAATAAAAAAGATTAAAGTAAAAGTTGCGTGCTTGGAATTGCAACATGAATGAGCTGAAAGTGTTAACATTTGGTAAATTGGTGACACAAATTATGTCCTCAAACAATATAATAAAAAAAGCACTTTTCAATTTCAATTTGTAAATGTTGACAAGAAAAAAATCCTTTGATACATGCATACCCATATGACTTGAAATAACATATCCCCGCAGTCTTTTTCTATGTATTAAAGGGTGTGAAGACTCGCGCAAAAAGAAACGTCTAATGCCGGTAATCTGACCTAGTTTCGAATGAGGTGTAACAGAAGTGTTAGACACCACCATCGATCCCAGAAAATACAGACACAGCTTGCTACGGTCGGTAATTAGACACTAGTGTACAGTCAGTACATACAGCTGCGGTCAATACCCACAGCACAGTGTATAAACGAAACAGCGACGGACATCTCAGGTCCAGCTAAAGATAACAAGGTATTACGTTTCATTACTGTCTGCATTTTGTAGCGACACGAACAAAACGTCAATTGCAAGCAATAGAAAGTTAACTTTTTCAGAGCGGGGCGAGTCTTCAATGCCTTTAATAATGTAATTGCAACTATAAAGCAGGTCTTTCAGTGTTTCAAGTTATATGCATTCATCGCGTTACATAACTGTCTTCTAAACAGGGAAAATAATAACAACAACAAATTTCATATCACCATATTCCAAATTAATAATAACCATCAATTTCTTTCATATTTTATCAGAACTGTTGGCTTCGTAGCTTCCATGCTCAGGTCATTATTTTGATGCGGCATAAATTGAAACAAAATTGTGTGAAAGGTCCCTAAAGTAAAAAAGGTTCTGGTTTCTCCTTTCTTATCAATTAATAACTTTGCTTTTTCGAAAAATCGAAACACATAAAGATAAAAAACAATACAAAATTTCCCGTTGATTTTGACCCCTTATTACTTACGAAACTAAAATATATGATTTGGCCAAACGTCATTGCATGAAAGTGATGAAACAACTCTGATCTTGATATACTATCAATTTGTAACAAATGTGAACGACCTTTCCATATAGTTGAAAGGAACGGCCTCGATAATAACAGATAAAAGTGAATTAACTTTTCCTAATATATAACCCCTCAGCCAATCCGAGTGAGTATCACTTCCCTCCCAAGTTAATATCCATAAACTTCCACATGATTTCAACGTCACCATTTTTGATCACTTTAGCAACATTAAACTTTCCCATAAAAAAAAAGAACCCCTTCACTGACACCATCCTTCATTTCCCCCTCAATTATAACAAATTTAACTATACCTTACCCTGTTTTACTTCTGTTTAGAATGCCTGACCACTTCGATACATAAAATGCGTGTTTAACGTGACTGGTTATTCGAAAATTTAATCAATTCTCCCTGATCTGCTCGCAGCATTTCTTCTCTTTCTTCTTCTTTATTATTTTTTTTTTGGTTTGGACGTACTATTGTGATCTCGACAGCACTATACGTCGACTCCCAAATTTGAAGAAAATCATTTCACCCGCTTAAATCCAATAGGGCATTGCTCCCTACGGACGTGGAACTGAATTCATGACTCTCGCCAAGCTAGGCGGGAATCACCGGCTCACGCGCCTGATTAGCTGTTGCCGTAGAACCAATAGTCGATACATATTCAAAAGCAACCCCTTCATTTTTTTTTTTCACTGAAAACCGAGCAAACAGCAAAAAAAATTTCAGTTCACATTGCCGTAAGAGACACACAGACCGTTAGCTCGCTAATAAGCGTCTGGTTGGATGCTTGACTACGGAACAACCTTGTACATCTCTGGAATTCCGTAACAACTTAACTTAATTCTCGGATATACACGTTATACTTGTACAGGTATGTAATATCGTTAACTGTACAATTTGGTATATTTGACAAGTTAAACCTTAAAAAACCAGAAGCCATTTTTTTGGAGGGAATGTACGATTTTTGATCATCATTCCCATATATAGACTATATGTAATATGTGTGTATATATATATGCTTTAGTCTCACTCGTGCGGTAAATTTGTGTGATCAGCAGTATATGAAAGCATGTACGACCGGTTATTATTGTATGAGAGTTTATTATACGGTGTGCATGTTGTCAGAGGTTCTGCATCTTCTTATTCTTGTTTTGGGGAATTCTTTTTTTTTCTGTCTTTAAAAGATGAAGATATAATTATTACTTGACCTCGATTGCTATATATGATCACACTGAACGCCTGGAATAATGATCTGAACATTATTATATGGGCTGACAACTGGAGATATATGTATAGATAATATAGAACTTCACTGATTTTTTTTTGCCGTCAACTTATACATTTTGCATGAGGTAAAAAAGGTTTTATTCCCGGAAAAACCGAGAAGATATATGTTTACATTGAATCCAAGGTACATGTGACAAGGTAAACTACAGTTTTGATCGTCGCCTATATGTGTACGTGCATCGCACGCCGAAATATGCGAAGAGAAATGGAAAGACTTCGAGGGTATTTTGGGAGAATTAATTATTGATTTGGGGGAACAAAATCGATGTGGAAGAGTTGATGGGTAAGTCGTAGATCACGGAAGTCAATCGGAATATTATTAGGGCCTTAAGTTATTTAGAGTAATAATGTAACATAATAATAATTATGTGTGATTGGATTGAGATGGTATACATTACGTTAAATCATTGATAAGGTCATGCATTTGACATCAGGTTATTATGCATAATTAAAAAATAACTCTAATAATATCTTGAAAAACAATGGAATTATAAATCTCTGATAATATACGTTATGCACAAAATTGATTATTATTCTTTACTATAAGTTCGAATAGCAATATACGCAAAGCACACACTTCAAATACAGTCAAAATGTAGATGTATATCGGTGAACATATTCTCGTCCAGAGAATTGTATGTATGTATGAATGCATGTATGTATGTATTTCAGATCCTCCTGCAAGCAGGAACTCGCGAAGAAGCCTCATTGGCTTATCAAAGCCGCAAACTGATCGAAGTCAGTCTCTTAGATTCATATTTAACGTCCATGATTATGAATTGTCAATTATCTGGGAGTGACTCGAACCAAGGACCTTATGTGGTCGTGTTTCTTTTTATTTGCCCCCCCCCCCCAAAAGAAATACAAAATAATCGATTTATCATAAATTGGATAATATGATCAACTTGTAACATGATTGCGTTATTCCCATATAGGCTTTAACCCCTCTTCGCTAAAGGATATAGATTAAACACATAACAAAGAACCCTCCCCCGCCCCTCCGTCTAGGCTCCTTACCTAACCTACTCTCCCAGAGCGACCCTGAATGTAGGGACGTATACCGATCCGTCTTGCAATTCATTGCGTTATTCATAATTTCATACATCGTCTTGTTATTATTATTATTATTATTAATTTTACCCTTTGAAATTAGTGATTACTAACTTTCTTCGCATTCACTCAGTCTATCTGACTATATATAGTATTAAATATTTGGAAAAAAATCTTATTACTAGGGATTCAATGTGAAGTTGATATTTGTCTGGGAGGAGGTGACCGTATGACGTCAGAGAAGCTCATTCATGCTCATATGCTCACAGGCCTATATGCTAACTCTTTGGCAATTACCGGTGCCCAAAGACCAGTGTATATATTAGCAACACCTACGTAACACCAGTCACATATATAAGATGCGTCAAGTGCTAGGTTGGACCACGTGGGTGGAATTTATCACCGGGTCCCCTTTTATCACTCTCCGTTCATCTTAAAGTATGCATGAAAATGCATTATTATTTATTTCAAATTTTCACGGGCCCCCTGCTTGACTCTTTTGCCTCTAGCCCCGCTGAAAGACAATCCCCTCTTAGGCCTGCCCGTACTTACGGTTTTAAGATATATAGACAAGCTATGTGTATATAGTCTACATGCTGTATTAAGCTGTATTAAGCGCTATATAAATGTAATTTATTACTACTTTTTATGTGTATGACCACAACACTAAAACGAGGAGAAAATAAACTTAATAGCACATATCGATCTACGTAATACGAGAGATGCATTAATTGGGAAATTTTCCAGTCAATTTTGGAATACATTCACGATGCCTTTATTAACATGATAACATTTCAGTAATTTTCCCCGAGGTGAAAATATGTTCAAACTCTATGACGATCATTACCGTGCGACATATGAATTTCGATGGTGAAAAGATTCATCATCAGTGAGCGTAATTTCAAGACTAATTTCAGCCTACAAACAGGCAACATTATATGTCTTCATTTCTTATTGGATTTTCAACAGAACAGGGAAGGTTATTAGACCTCTGCCAATTAGACAGACAAAAACCTGTTAAAATCCTAATTTTTCATAAAGGCCTTGCCGCCACGTGGAACTAAAATATTTATTCAATCATTCAGTAGCAGAAATAGCATTTGACAACTTCAAAAATTTAATCAATAACTAGCTGAAATGACACCAAAAAAAAAAATAAATAAATAAGAGAAAAGAATAACCAGAAAAGAAATATCTTTGAGTGTAATGATGCCACGATGTGCATGATTGCATGGAAACATGGCCAATGTCATATTCATGATTATATTAGAACAGGAATGAGAACATATTGACTTTGAGAGGGACATATATATATACATATTGATGATCGAAAATAGTAATTATAAATCATATAAATATATTAAAAATTACATTTATGAATGAATGAAGACACATCGATGACCACATTAAAATGACTCATAACATATTTGTGTTTATAAAGGGGATTGTTGTTAAAACGATATTTGATATGATATTATCATCATTAGCTACATGATACACTTTATACTTCTGAGACTTCGTTTCCTGTAAATGATGCAGTTTTTCTTCCCACCTAAAAAGGTTGCTCTCATCAATATATATAACTCTGTCAGTATACCCTCTGGCCCCTATCCTTCATCCCTTCCCCACCCACCCTTGCCTCATTAACTTTTAACAATTTCTCTTTAATTAGAAAAAACGGTTGTGTCTCCATTCAACGCCCTTTTCCTTGCGAAAACTGTCCAGCACGAACGCTATAGATCTTTAGGCACAAACGTTTGTTATGACGTATATGTATAGCATCAAGCAATTCTCTTCTTGAATTAGATCCCAATATACACATTAAACGTTTCAGCTATAATTGCTTCATCTTCCTATCAAAAATGACTCGTATTGTAGCTTGCGAAAGCAGCTTAAAACTATAATGTGTCTGGATGGTTTTATGAATAATTAACCGATGTGAAGACAGAAAGCAATTATTTATCTTCGATGATTTATTATCTACATGTATGGTTGTATATACACTAACTGTTCTTCATAATTGGCAGTTAGATATATATTATATATATATAGTCACTTGCTGTGAGTTTATTTCCCTTGGTATGAAATGATAATCTACTATAGAGTTTGGGAAGACATTGAAGAGATGAACGGTAGGAGTTCGTTATTTTGATTAATTATTCTTACTTTTCAAACTTTCTTTTTAATCTTTTGGTATGTATTGTAAAAAGTATATCAGCATAAAGGGAAAAAGGAGAAATGAAAAGGCAAGGAAAGAAATTAGAAACAGGAAAAGAACAAATTTGATACACTGAAGCATATGCATGCGTAACTGATTGAAATATTAGAAGCGAAAATCCAATTACCAATCTAACTATAGACATCTCGTTACAACGATAGGCTCTCAGAGCCTATCCATATAGACTATATATAGATTTAATTTTGCATGTTTCCGTCTATCGATGACTTCAAGGTATAACTTAACAAAATGATGCTTCAGTTGGTCTTAATTCAGACGAAGTACTGAAACAATCTCTTCCAGATTTTATATCTACGCCTCAGAAAGACTCGCGACGTGTTTTTAGACGACATTGTCTGTATGTAACACTTGCCAATGAAATGTCATGGCCATGTGTAAAGTTATATACCTCTGTAACATTGGAAACGGAAGTTACCTTAAAGCAAGTCGAACCTTTTC
>KN887539.1:54489-97296 GCA_000934455.1 Apostichopus parvimensis | reverse complement strand
ATTGGGTTTTAGGTGACAAATATTGGAGGGTGTATGGAGATGGGAGAGAATTTGGTGGGAGACAAAGTGCGTTTCTTTCTTTAAGCCTTCTAAACAATGAACTGGCATTACATAATTTCTCATATCAAAGTCCAAAAGAAATATTTCCTCTGACTATTTTCTATGAGAGTGACTCTAGAAATAACTTAGAAGAAAACATTGGAAAACCTGACATGTGGTTAGACAAGTTTGTCAGTACTAAGACAAAGGATGGTGATTTTTTCTTCTTGACTGGTGATGAGATGTTTTTAGAGGCTATATTAGATGGCAAAAGGGAACTTTCCCCAACTTCATACACTGGTTGGAACATCTATAGTAAGTGTCCGAAAGATCAGATGGGGGAAGTTGATAGTTCAAATGGAAGGAGAACGGGGCTTGTTCCTAAAATTGATCGTAATCATCCGACTTCTCTGCTTCCGTCCATCCCCTTATCTCACACTGTATTTTGCATCCTCCATGGGCTGGCAAGAGTAGTTGAAAAGTTTTTTAACACTGCTTATTACAGATATCTTGCTAGAGTGTAATTGTATTAATGCAAGTGGTAGGGATGGAGTTGCATATAAGGAAGAAAAGATTGGTAATTTAGAAAGGAATATAATTAAGCGTGGGGTAAGGCAAGGAAGATTTCATTTTCCATTTGATTGTTCAGGTAGGCTGCAGCCTATTAAATTGAACAAGGATCATGCATGGACAATTATTTCGCCTGCACCACCTGGCAAATTAGAAGAGTTCCCAAATGTTCTTAATGATGTTTGTTCACAAAGTATCATTCAATTAAAAATACCACTAAAACTTGTAAATGATTTGAATCTTCAGCAACAGTACAGTGAATTTGAATTGATCAAAGAAATGTGGAATCATTTCTATGAAATGATTCGAATCATAAAACAGGATAATTCTCCAGAACTTATCCATGATTGTGAAGAAGGATCCTCAGATCCAAAAGATTACAGTTGGGGTTACAGTGAAAGAGATATTGAGGAGTATAACTGTAATGCTGAATGTTTCTACCACTTATTTGTTGCAAAGTACACTGCAAAAAGTCTTACACCTTATATGATAAAATTTATTGATTATGGTGGTTATTTTATGAAGCATCTTCCATTTTCTGTGGGTAGATTTCAGTCTGAAGGTGGTGAGCATACTAATTACGTTCATAATACATACTATTTTCAACACACTACAAGACATGGTGGATCAAATTCTGTTGATCCAATACTTTCAATATTTTGTAATATGTGGAAGAGACTCAGTTATGAAATTTTGGAGGGGAATGGTAGTGTGGAGAGTGAGAAAGCTGCATGTGCATTTAAAACATACATTAAGCAACACAAGGCAGCTTATATTATACAACGTAACTATAAAAGGTTGTTATTAAAGCGAGCTAAATGCTGTGGGAGTCAGGTGAACAGTAATATAGAGGGAAAAATGTTTGCTGGTCATACTTTCATCCTATGTGGATCTATTCCTAAACTGAATGGCAAGTCGTATAAGCATGCAGAAATGGCTAAGCTTCTCGAGGAAAATGGGGGTTGTGTTGAAGCAAGTCTTCCATCAGGTTTTAAAAGATCTACGAAACAGTACACAGTGCTGGCAAACAAAAGTTTAACATCTAAGAGCAAGGTCCCAGCATGTATTCCAAAGGCAATCAGATCATCTTTCCCTATTCTTGACTTCCAATATGTAAATGACTGCATACAAAGTGGTAAACTGCTTACACCTTCAGCCTATATACTTATATTTGACACATTGCAGTCAAAAGTTAACAAAAATATCTCATTAGAGGATGTACACTTTGGGAAGAAGAAAATGATAAGTTTCCTCAAGCAGAAGGCCAAGAGAAAGTTAATAATGAAAAATGATAAAAAGAGAGGCAAAGGAAATCCAGGCCTCTACTATGTATGGAAATTAATGAGGGAAAAGTGCCAGCATAAACAGTTAACATTTGAAGAAAGTAAAAAACACTTTGTGAGCTTTTTTAAGCAGTTCAGAGCCTTGTCTCCTCGTAAGAAGCTTCATAACGAACTTCAATGGCGACAATCCAGTTTACAAAGGTCTCCTTCTCCTCGAAAGAGAAGACCGTTTTATTGTAACTATGTAAGATAGTTTTTTTCTTCAAAATCCCCTATTTACTTACTATAGTAATGTTTGCATACTGTAGCAACGGTGCTCAAAATTTGTGTCTCTGTACTGTGATTACCGTAATATATAAGCACAAATTTCAGCGCATTTAAAATATTTTATTTATAATGTTTTACCTCAGTTTTTAAACTTTCTTTACAAACTGGTTGAGTTTTACATCTGTCCAAAAAAGGCACTTATGTGAATTTGCATCATTTTATGATTTTTTGTTATTACTATTATTTTTGGGGTGGGGGAGCAGGTGGGGAGCGGGGTGTAGTGCTCTCTTCTGAACTTGTAGGCTACAATTTGCGATAGTGTGTTTGAGTCTAAACGTATTTCTGTTGTAAGTTATAATGTTTTGAGTTTCAATAAAAGACTAACAACAATTTATAACATGATGACTCTTGTTTTCTGTTTTGTACTTCTTTGTGGTTCAATCCTAGCTTTTCATTTCCTGCAAAAATGCATCAATGTAGCAACTTTTCTCTCATCCTAAATCTGTGTTATTATTTATATATTATATAGAAACATAGTTACAAGATAGTTGAGGTCTTGACATGTACAGAGGCGAGTTTTAAATGCAAGTCTTCCACTCAACACAGTACATGTTAAGAAGTCAATATCATTTCAGCTATACACTCTTTACTGTCTTGATTGCTCATTGAAGTGCATATAATCCCTTATGCCCTGTGGAACTGGTTTAATTAAATTAGTTCGCATAAGCGATCTTGTGGTCATTCTTATCCTGCTCATCTTACAAAACCTGCTCAACCATGTGTAATATAGCCAGATAAGCAGCCACTATGCAACAATTCAAGTGGAAATTTTGCCCCTTCGGTGTAAGGGGACTGTTACCCTAATGGAAAAAGTCACCCAGGAAAGAACCTGGGCACGAAAACCAAACTACCAAACGACTGATCCGCTCTCAGCCCCAGTCCCCTTACATCGGGACTGTGACTGTGATCATCGTCGGGTGTGCATCACCATTCCCCTCGAAAGGGCACAGATACTACACATGATCTTAGCCAAAAGGCCGAGAAGCCACAGTACAACTGTATCATGAGTTGATACTTGCCTTCACTTGCCCTAAGGATTGGGTGATTGATGCTTGTAGTGGCACAGGTAACTGGACAAATTACTTGTAGAAGGGCAGTTATGTCATAGATGAAAATATGCCAAAAGATGGATAGTTATTGCAAAGCAAGAGATTTCAGATGTTTGTCTATGTTTTCATGTGCTTTTTACGTGACCCGCCATGCGGGATACAAAACGTCACGGCCAAACGGCACTACCGAACCATCCCATACTGACAAACGAAACTCAGGTCAAGCGAGCCAAAAAACATACGCCCGCCGACCTGCAGAGACAAAACGCCCAACCCCCCACTCAAACATTCAAAAAACTACAAAAGGACGACCTGCACGCAGCGAAACGAACCACCCAGCACACCAGCGTCCAAAAAAGGCAGCCCCAGAAAGGACTTTCTGGAGATCAATGTTTACTGTTTAAAGTAGGTAAATAAATCACCGTGATCGCATGTTTATGTGCGAAGATATGTGCGAAGATAATGAATGCATCTGGCAACAGCACAGTGAGTGATATCATCAGGGCAAATTATTTGAAAATGTCTTTGTTTTTCTTTATATTGTAAAGTTCATTTATCGGGGTACACCCCTCAGTCCGACAAGTTTTCAGTCCGACAAGTTTTCAGTCCGACAAGTTTTCAGTCCGAAAATAAAATACACGTTTTCAGTCCAAAAATGAAATACACGTTTTCAGTCCGAAAATAAAATAACAAGTTTTCAGTCCGAAAATAAAATACACGTTTTCAGTCCGAAAATAAAATACACGTTTTCAGTCGGAAAATGATATAAACGTTTTCAGTTGGGGAATGAAAGCAGTTTTAATGCCATAATATCACCAATAAACAAACCTGGGATGCGAGGTGGGAGTTAAGGACATTTCGGCAAGTGATCACAACGCACGGTTGCGTTCTTGTTCGGTCGTAGGATGTCATGGATGGTGCATAGTCACTTAATTATCCTTGTTGTTGCATGGGCTGAGCCCAGGGATTGTTTGAAATCACGTTATTACTTTTTCACCAATATAGTGTGGGCCTCTTTTTTCATTTTAGACGAAACACTGCTCTATTCCGCACCAAGATGCATGTAAATTGTAGTTTTTACCCAAACGAAAGCGGACACCTCACCTCAGACAGCGCACATTGAAACATTTCCGACTACGCACCTTGGGGTGTGAGAATATTACTATGAAAAACAACAAATTAACCAGCAAAGTTTACAAAACAAGCAAAATTTATCCGTCAGGAAACTTTGATAGGTGGTTCAGGTGATTGACATTATAGATTATTATCGGCAAATAGATATTTATTTGATTACATAATATGTATACATATCTTATTTTCGGACTGAAAACGTGTATTTTATTTTCGGACTGAAAACGTGTCGGACTGATAATTGGTTTTTTCGGACTAAAAACGTGCATTTCATTTTCGGACTGAAAACGTGTCGGACTGACAACGTGTACCCCATTTATCAATAGGAGAAAAATAAATTTTTTCAATAAATTGCAATTTCATGAAGCTTCGAATTCAGAGTAAATTGACACCTAAGGTAACATTCCAATAGTTTCACATATCAAGGACAAATACACAACAAGATTATAAAAAGAAAGTAAAATATTTGAAGGACATTTGCCATGACTGCTCTCATGGAGTATTGCAGGGTTTTTTCTGCCAAAAAGAAGTCACATTCAAACAACCATATCTAGAGTTAACAAGAATATACTGAAATGGCGATTTCACCTAACGATGTGGAATATTTGTTAACTTTCCTGTAAGTGCAACATTGCTTCCCTCCGGAATATTCCTTTAATGATTTCAAATTCAAAGATGGGTTGTGATAACAACTTACACTGTTAGTAAAAGATATCATAGAATTTAAGAATAAAATTCTACTACATTTTCCTTTTGCAGGGACTGGATGTATCGCGGCTCTCAGAGAAGAAGAAATGCGGAAGATGCGATGATGATGATGGAACACGTTAAATTGATACTGAGCAAGGCAGTCACCCAAGCAAAAAGAAAAGAAGATGCACCACAAGGAGAGGAGGATGAAGAGGAAGAAGATGATGATGACGAAGAGACTTTAAATTTGCCATAACTTTTATGAGGGTTTCTATTAGGGGTCGACCCCTTATACTAAAACGATGATTTGGGAATTGAAATTTTCCAGATCTGGTATGAGAGTTTCTATTAGGGGTCGACAAGTGGACCCCTTATACTAAAACGGTGACTTCAGGATTGAAATTTTCAAGTACATTTTGCTTACCTGGTATGAGGGTTTCTATTAGGGGTCGACTAGTCGACCCCTTAGTTATGACAAATTTTAAGGAAAATGTCAATCCTGACGGTGATATCAGGATTGAAATTGTCCTTCAAATTTGTCATAACTTCTATGACGGTTTCTATTAGGGGTCGACTAGTCGACCCCTTATACTCAAACGTGGACTTCGGGATTGAAATTTGCCCTCCTTTTACAATAATTTTCAGTGGAACGTGGTTGCAAATACTTATGGAAAATTTACTGGCAAATTTGAATCCCGAAGTATTTGCAACCACGTTCACTAAAAATGATTGTAAAAGGAGGGAGAACCGACCTATAAATTACTCGGTTAATATTACCATTGTAAGAACATTTCTTTCCATGCACAATTAGGGAGGGGGTTGAAAAGTAAAGTGACTTTAGGATGCATGCCCAAAGAAATTCATTTAGAAACTATTTCCAGGTTTGTTCTTTATAAATTTCAATGAACAGGGCCCTATTTCATAAAGACACTTACGAAACTTCTTAAATTCTTCGTAAAGTCACTTAAGAAGTTTGAACAAGAAATAGTTCGTATGTTACGATTATTTCAGAATTTCAGAGGCTGAATGTGACCTTTCACCTGACCTGTATCGCCAAGTTTGTCTGAAAGTTTTCTCCTACACAAAAGAAAGAAAAAATGGTAATAAATTACTTAGCTTTTCCTTCTTTGCAGTTTTTTATCCAAAATACCATCAAAAAAGTGTTTTTCTAAAGCATAAAGTTCAACCAAAACTGCTCAGTGAAGCACCGATACGATAACTGGGTGTAGACTATGCTACTGTTAGGGCTTTATATTAATTATAATAGAGGCTACGCATAGGGTCGTAGTAGTTACAATAAGAAATAGGCTAGGCCTAACGTTAGTTAGGCTTGTGCCTAAGTAATGCTGCGCACCACTGACGAAATGAATACCATAATCACGACTTGACAGTTGACACTCGTGATATCTAAATTAGTCTTCAAGTAGAAATGTTCAAACCACCTCGACTTCACAACGAGAACAAAATAGAAGATGTGTGTATCGTAATTATATATACGCCCTAGGCTAACTGATGTTAGAGTTGACTAGGCTAGGCCTAATGAGAACCAATGTTGGACGATGAGTTTAGTATAAAAAAAGGATCAGGAGGGACACTCAAGTTCCCATGAAGGACCCTATAGGAGAGAAAAAAAATGAAGACACAAACACTCAGACCCGATTACAATGCTTAAAGTGCTTGTCCAAAGCATTCGTAAACCCATTCACACTACTTGCAAGTATAACTTTCTCAGGCAAACCGTTTGAACAATTTGGCTAGGCCTATTAGTTAGCATCCGTAAGTTAGGCTAGGCTGATTCGTTGACTGTTTATATATTTATTATATTTTGTGCACCCAGATTTTTTGTCGGGATCTTAGCCCCCCCCCCCCTGACGGAGACCTTAGCCCCGTGTCGGGGATATCATGGCGCCACCCCAGTTTTAACGATAACATAGATATATGAGGAACAAAAATGTATGCAACTTGGGGAGACTCTCGGAAAAGGAAGAGCTATGTTAACAGTCGAGCGACTACAAAAATCGTTCGGAGACTATAAGGCGTATATCAGTTCAGAAGCGGTGGAAAACTGTGAGGACATTCTTAATGATGGTAGTCGCATTTTTAGCTGTGACAAAAGTGGATTTCCACTGGCAGGAAGCATGGAGAAAGTGTTGGCCCCAAGAGAGACAAAGAACATCTACCAGTTGAGCAACACGGACAAAAGGCAAATCACCGTCCTGGCCTGTATGAACGCTACAGGGTTTTTCTTGTAGCCTATTTTAATCTTCCCGAACAGCCGCTTTCTTTACGACTCCCTGTACGGTGCTCCAGAGGAATGGTGCTTAGGACATTCCTCGAATGGATCGCCAATTTTTTTTAACGAGCGTTAAGAGAGAGGACATCACCTTCCCTATCATCCTGCTAGTTCAAGGGCGCATAGCTCTCACATCACCCTCGAGACTTTGTTGAAAACAAATTATCCAGTATATTGCTTGCCTGCCCATTCATCGCATGTACTTCAGGCGTGCGATATGAGTCTCTTCAGAAGTTTGTGTATGGTCTACTGTAATAACTCAAGCATTCCACATTGCCACATTCTACGTTTATTTGAGTCTTATGTACCACAGTGCTATTTTAGCCACTGTTGCTGTTTCTTCCACATGTGGTCAAACTCCTCCATTTGTATTGGTAACTATGTCATGTACATAGGTCATTGACTTTCTAATACAATGGACGTCTGACTGTTTATCTTTAATCCACTTTTCTTTCTTTGTTCCCCTTAATTAATCATCTTGGCTCCGATAACTTCTGAACTTCCTGTTCTCACCCCTTGAATCATTCCTGCGCTCCCAATGTGTGTTTGTGGTAACACCCCTTATGTTATACCTGTTAGGAAGCAGCATCTGGCTTCTCTGAACTGTAAAGGCAAAACAAATTTGTTTGTGGTCATCGGCCACCCTATAATTCTAAGAGTGAAGTTAAAATGTGTAAGGCTTAAAAACCTAGCTTACATCCAATGGATGCATCTCTCATCTGCCGACACAAGCAGAGGCAACACCTTCACCTTCACCTCTCTGGAAATTTGCCAGTTGGCAGGCAGTCATGGAGGCGGTGAAGTCTGACATTCGCCTTAAAATTGAAGACGATTTTCGCCGTTTATCTGGGGCTGCCTTTTTTGGACGCAGGAGTGCTGGGGAGGGGTTTTTCGTTTCGCTGCGTGCGGGTCGTCCTTCTGTAGTTTTTTGAATGTTTGAGTTGGGCGTTTTGTCTCTGCAGGTCGGCGGGCGTATGTTTTTTGGCACGCTTGACTTGAGTTTCGTTTGTCAGTATGGGATGGTTCGGTAGTGCCGTTTGGCCGTGACGTTTGGTATCCCGCATGGCGGGTCACGTAAAAAGCACACCTTCACCTTTCCTAAGAGAAAGTTGAAGACAATTTCACATGCTTTTATGTTTTACTGCATATTCTGATTATTCAGGTAAGCGTCTATTTTATACTTCTTCCAACTGCTTCCTAGGTTAGAGATATTAGTGTGACTGAGGCTTATTTAATTGCCATGTACAGGCCCTTTAATACTAATTTTGCTATATTGCGTTTACCCTTGAAACTCCTTATGAATGTGTTTCTATTGTTATTCATCTGCCCTATTACGTAACATACATTATCATTCAAGTCTCCGAGTCTTCTAATTGTTACGATCCCAGATGTGCTCACGCGCTCTGCATAACTGAAACTCGCCAACAAAGTGTTTCTGCGGACTCATGAATATTCATAGCTTACTGGAACATTCCTTTACACTCCGGGTATATAAGCCGCAGACGCCCGATTGAGCGCCCTCTCCGTTTTCACCGTTCGTTGCGTTAAGAGGCTGTCGCCACACCTCCGATGGTTCCGTGGCTTTGATTACTGTGCCCATATTATCACAGCTTCTCGGCCTTTTGGCTAAGATCATGTGTAGTATCTGTTCCCTTTCGAGGGGAATGGTGATGCACACCCGACGATGATCACACAGTCACAGTCCCGATGCAAGGGGACTGGGGCTGAGAGCGGATCAGTCGTTTGGTAGTTTGGTTTTCGTGCCCAGGTTCTTTCCTGGGCGACTTTTCCTTAAAAAGTATTATCACAGTATATATTTAACTCTATACTTTTGTCTGAACTCCAACCTACTACGTTCTCTAATGGACTCTCGTCGCTCTACCTGCCATGTAAATAGCTAATTAAATGCTGTAAACTTACTTTCATCCTTGTCTTTTCCTTTTTTGTCACGTGATGTTCTCCACATTGAGTATTAGAACGGTCACGTAACATAATTGGGGGCCTATCCGGGAATTCGAATTAGACGAACTTCCTTAATTCAGACATTCATTATGTCTTTTGATTTGAAAAAGTTTATCGAATCGCCATCTATTGATGAGCTAAATTCCCTTAAGAAATCTGACATTATTCAGATTGCGAAACATTATCAAGTTGACTTAAAAACGAACATGAGAAAGGATGAAATTAAGAAGTTAGTAGCAGAACATTTGGTTGATGAAAATGAATTAGAGGAATCGGAACTTGGGGATTTGTCCTATGTGAGCTTCAGTGATGGTGCAAGCACGTTAGAGTTGAGAAAATTAGAGCTACAACTACAAGCCCAAAAAGAGCTTAAATTGATGGACATTGAGAAAGAAATTAGATTGAAAGAATTACATTTAAAATCATCGGCTATAAACCCTGGCTCACCGATTTCCCTAGTTTCTGGTTTACACATCAGTAAATATTTTTCTCTAATTCCTAAGTTTAAAGAAGTTCATGTAGACAAATTCTTTTGTCATTTTCAGAAATTGGCGCATTCGTTATTATGGCCAAAAGATTAATGGCTACTGTTAATTCAAAGTTTCGAAATTGCAAGAAACAACCAAATCAAACTTATGTTGAATTTGCTCGGGTGAAAGAAACTCATTTCAATCGCTGGTGTTCTTCTAAAGAGGTTCAGGAATTAGAGGAACTGAGACAACTTATGCTGGTTGAAGAGTTCACAAACTGTCTCAGTAACGAAATTAGAGTTCACCTTGATGAACGCCAAGTTGATTCTTTATCTAAAGCTGCTGTAATGGCAGACGATTATACCCCCACTCACCAATCTTTTAGAAATGTAACTAATAAGTCGCATCTTAATTATGTTAGGGCTAGTAATCCTTCCCGGACGTATGATTCTGTTAACAAACGGCAATCATACCCAAGTCGCAGTAAAGACGACTATGTCAGCTCTAACAGGGTTGACCCTGGTGTACCTATTTGTGGTTATTGTCGCATTTAATGTCATCTTATGGCAAATTGTTTCAAATTGACTAGAAAATGAGAACGAGAGAGGGAAATGTCACCAAATGCATTAGCAATTGTAGATAGATCATCCCATAAGCTTGTAACACCTGTGAGAACTGACAAAATTGATAGGCATACTAATGAAATCCAATACGAGTTTTTACCATTTGTCTCTGAAGGTTTGGTATCTCTTAACGGGGATCTCCCGCCTGTGAAAATTAGGGTATTACGGGATCAATCTCTGCTATTGGAAGGCATATTGCCACTGTCTGAACAAACATCAGCTGGCGGAGATGTATTGCTTCAGGGGGTGGGGTGTATTTCTATTCCTGTGCCAGTTCATAACATCCATCTTCAATCAAACATTGTATCGGTTATGGTGGGTGTTAGACCTTATCTTCTGGGGGGTTGGGCGTTTTGTCTCTGCAGGTCGGCGGGATTATGTTTTTTTGGCTCGCTTGACCTGAGTTTCGTTTTGTCAGTATGGGATGGTTCGGTAGTGCCGTTTGGCCGTGACGTTTTGTATCCCGCATGGCGGGGCACGTAAAAAGCACATGAAAACATAGACAAACAAAAAGCACCTTATCTTTCTGCAAAAGGGGTGCAGTTTCTATTAGGCAATGATTGGGCAGGTGGCAGGGTAATAGTCAATCCAATTGTCAATTACAAGCCGAGCACTTGTGATAACACAGAGCAGTTACAGAAAGAAATTCTTAATCTCTTCCCTGCATGTGCTGTGACTCGCGCTATGTCTCAAAAACTTCAAGAAGTTTCAAATTCGGACCATTCTTTCTTTTCAAACGAGACTAACTCCAAACATATCATTCAAGTCTCCGAGTCTTCTAATTGTTACGATCCCAGATGTGCTCACGCGCTCTACATAACTGGAACTCGCCAACAAAGTGTTTCTGCGGACTCATGAATATTAATAGCTTACTGGAACATTCCCACCCAGTTCGTACGATTTTCGTATGGTAAGTAGCGGTAGAAATGTATTGCATTTTGGCGGTGATAAGCTGTACGAAATGTATAGTTTCCACATGCTCATTCACCATAGATATCATGTCCAAGCGCTTGGAGACCCCTGATCTGTCATAGAAATCAATGTGTGCAGAATACTAAATAGGCATGTCCTAGGCCCAACGTTAGGTAATATAAAGGGCCCAAAGGTGCGCTGGCATGGTACTGTCGCTGCGTCTATTGTTGTTAGTACTAGTAAGTATGTCAATAATCAATAACTGTTCAGTAAAGTTAAATTTAGAGGATGCTAGGCCTTATCATGCTGTTATTCTTGATGATGGTTGTTTTTCTTAGAGGATAGCCTTTACAATAATATTTGACAGCAAATCAGTGAGAACTGTGAGGTAAAGTAGCCTAACGTTAGGTCTAACACTTAACAGTTAGCCTAGGCCTTACTGTTACTGTTGTTAGGCCTAGCCTAGGCCATAAAGTCAGGCATAATGTT
The DNA here is from genome assembly GCA_000934455.1 of Apostichopus parvimensis. Taxonomy (NCBI): domain Eukaryota; kingdom Metazoa; phylum Echinodermata; class Holothuroidea; order Aspidochirotida; family Stichopodidae; genus Apostichopus; species Apostichopus parvimensis. Next base: position 85,458 of record KN887539.1, on the reverse strand, counting down.
AGGCCTAAGTTTGATTTTAGTCTGAGCTAGTCTAGTCTAAACTAGACCTGGTAGTAATAATACTAACATTATAAACGTTACAACATATGCCTAGCCTATAGCGTAGGCCTAACGTTAGGGCCTACATGTTACAGACAGACAAAGCTGGCCTAGCCTATGATATGACCTATCCTCCTAGACCTAGCCTAATGTAATAAAACATAGGCTATGCCCTTGGCCAGTGAGTTGAAACTCGAAAGGCAGACATGTGCGGTGTACGACACATTTTCTTGGCGTACAGGTTCTTCTTTTTCTGCTTCTGCTGGATTCTCGTTAAAACCCCTCTCGGGTATATCACAACGAGGATGTTGGTATGCAGTGCAGCAGTGCTAATAATAATGCGTGGGCAATCTAGCTTTAAACACCTCAAGGCTAGGGCTATCCGTGACAGCGGACGTTTGATTATTCCAGTCTGTTATAGTTTTGTATATATAGGCCTAGCGGCCACGCCTCCCAGGTTTTAAAAAGGGATTATTTAGTAATATTTACATTAGGGACAGCAACAAGGTCATTAATAATAGTGATAAAATAGCCCAAGTCCAGTCTTCCTTCTTCTTGTAGTCAGGGATTCCCATTCCAAAGTTTTGAAGATGTTAGTGACACTAGTTTGTCTACGGTATTAATTGCGCACGCATGACAAAGCGTGCAGCCTTTCTTTGTACCTTTTCTATTTTATATTGGGTTGAAGTCTTATATGGGTCCCATATCTGAGCTGCATTTTCAAGAGTAGAACGGCACATAGATGTATAGGCCAATTCCTGCAATTTGGGTGAGCATGACCTAGTGTTCTACTGGTCCTTGACCATAACATATCAATATGAGTGGAAAGAGATAAGTCCTCACTAAACTGAACACCAAGGTAAGGTAGCGTAGAAAAACAATTCAAGATTTGGTTGTATATGGAGTAAAAGAACACTGATTTTATTGCATTATGCTTTACAGACATGAAGCATTTAATTAAGGAATTAAATTTCATGTCCCAGAGTTTCGCCCAGGATTCAAGGGCCCTGAGATTTCTTGGTAGATAAGGTGGTCATCAAATAAGTGAATATATTTAGGCCTATACACTGCAAAGCGTCATCAGCAAACAAGCATAATTGAGATTTAATGTGATAAGTAATATCATTAATACTATATATAGCATAGCTATTCAGTATTGCTACATATACATATACATATACACTATATAGTGCCTAATCTACATTTCTATGGCCTGCTTCATCTGATTGCAGCTCAATGATTGTGGAACCACACCTAGAATTACAAAATGTAAATTTTCAATGGTGTTTGCTTTTTGTCAGAAAATAGAACTTTATATTGTGATATTATTTCAAGGAAGGTAAACTATTCTTAAAACTATCAAAACATTTTCTTTCAGATATGTCATCTCAAGGGAATGCCTGTTTCGCAAGAGACCTCAAAAGTATGGGAAACTGGTAACCATAACACCAAAAGGAAGACTCTGTTAAAAAACAAAGAATCTCAAAAAGGAAAAGGAGAAAAAGGAAATCAACATTCTTGGAGCTCTTTGGCAGCATTTTAGAAGAATTCAGTCAAGATGCACCTCCTGACACTGCTGAATCCGAACATTCCCAAAGTAGAAAATCCACTTTGGGTAAAACATACTCAGAGAAAAGAAGGTCGGGTCAGGGGGCTTGGGCAAAACAGCGTAGTCTCCTTCTTTCATCGTATGTGGAGACTGAAGTGCTGCCTTCCACATCTACATGCAGTTTTGATGGTTGTACTCTAGACCCCAGCTTTCGATGTACTGACTGTGGACCGACGACATATTTTTGCACAAAACATGCTGTTTCCATGCATCAGAGGAAGCTGCATGTACTTAGCATCTGGGAGGTCAGTATTATATACATAGGATAAGCAAACCCAAACTGGTAACCTTAGCTTTGCAATTCTTTATCATTTTGACCAGTATGTATGCCACAATGGCTTCTCTCCTAAGATGGCTTTTGGATGTGTCAACAGCAGTGTCGGAGGTGTATGATAACCAACAAAGAACTGGGGATAATAGATATGGGGGTGTGCAGTCGACCATTCTCATGGGGGGCAGAACCGCAGTCAGAACTCTTGCCCGTCCCCCGACCAATGAGACTGGTGGACAACGGGGAAGGGTAGGCCATATTACACAAAGCAACTGTGGTGTGATTGCCGAAAGTGCAACACTGAAACACTAATCCGGATTTGTTTCCACGTCTGACTATTGTTTGAGCGGTCACATTAGAAGAGCTAAGATGTTTGGAATGGAAAGCAAGAGCATTGGTGAATACTAACAAATGTGACTGAAGTTCTGACAACTATAGATTTCATCCGGATGGAATCCGGATGGCGTCCTGACGACATTAAGCACGTCCCTATAGGCCTAGGCCTATATGTATATTGGGAGCCTAGGTCTTGCATTTTTTGCACTATCCTGCAGCGCCTGTAGAATGTTCAGCTCTACAGTCGCTGCTGGATACGTCCAAAAAGGAAAGTTTTTTGATAGGCCCAAGCTATCAATATACCTCTAGGACCTATACCCTAGCCTAGGGACCTAGGCCTATATTAATAACGGTTTAGGATCACCTGTGGCTGGGCATGTAGGCAAGCCTACCGTTAGACCCATACAGAGACTACAAATTACTGCATATTTTGATACTTTGCCAAACTGTATATTTAAACAAATATAACCATGAAAAACTTTAGATGAGTAAGCATCGGTGTGCCAAGTTTGGTTAGTATGATTTCTTGCGATCGTACGGATGACAGTTTTGGAAGTAGGGCCTAGGCCTAAAGCATTTTGGACCGGGTATATTAGGGTGACTACATTGTCTGTTGAAGTTGTTATGGACTACATTGTCTCTTGATTTTTTGTTTGTTGTTTTTTACTACATTGTCTCTTGAAGTTGTTTTGGACTACATTGTCTCTTGAAGTTGTTTTTCACCACTTTGTCTCTTTAATGTTTTGGACTACGTGGTCTTTTTAATTTTTGGACTGCATTGTCTCTTGATTTTTTTTATATTTTTTTTTATAGTAAACTAAAGAGCATAGACAATCTCAGTGTCCTTTAATGTGGAGTGGGAGACACCAACAAGCCAAAAAATACAGAATGTGGCGATGCATACAGCCCGTGAAGGCCTCACATCGCCACAAGCTCCATCTTCCTCATCCAGACGGTCCCCAAACGGCCGGCTTACCACGCCCAAAGATCAAGTCTAAAGATGTGGGATAATTATTTTGGGGGTTGCTAATTAAATGTTGGGTAAGAATTTTTTTAATATGAGGGTCATATGCTGCGTATTTAGCTAAATAATTTTTATTTAATTTAATTAATCTATTCTTAACAGTCGGAAAATTAAGTTTGTCTGACCTGGTCCTGATGAGTGTAAGAGGGGGTTTTAATACTAATTCTTAAAGCCTTTAGTTGGATTCTTTCTAATTTAAGTAAATTAGAAGTGCTAGTTGAAACAAACCCAATGCTCCCATATTCAATGATGGGGCGAATATATGAATTGTTACAGAGATTTTTAAGGGAATAAATGGTATAGTTTGTTCGAATAATAATATTATTTATGTGGTCATTAAAGTTTAATTTTTTGTCTGGAGTTAGGCCCAGAAAAGAGTCACGTCCACTATTGGGACAATGGTATCAAAAAGATTGATATTAATATTGATAAGTTTGGGTTTTTATCCGCCAATGGCAACACCAGTTTTCTATCTCATTTAGGGCACCTTGAAGATTTTGAACATTTACTGACTGCTTGTTCGAAGTGCTCCAAAGAGCTAAGCCATCCGCAAACTGCGACATGTTGACATTGATATTAAGTTTTTTGGGAATGTCATTAACATATAAAATATAAAGCAGCGGGCTTAAGACAGAGCCTTGGGGCGTACCTGCCTTTAGCTTAATGGTTCGGGAATTATGCTTTCTAAAGATGATAGACATATCACGGTTGTCAAGGAAGGATGACAGTAGGAATTTAATATTATTTGGGAAGTTAATTTGATTAATTTTATATTTAAGGCCATTATGCCAAGTTTGATCGAAAGCTTTCTCTGCATCGAGAAAAACAGCTGATATTGTTTGATTCCTTTGTAAACATATTTTAATGTTTTCTGTAAGGCGAAAAATTGGGCTAAATACACCCATATTATTCCTAAAGCCACATTGATTATCATTAAGGATTTTGTTTTTGTTAAAAAAATCTCTCATTTTAGTCATTTAACATTTTTACAATTGACTTGTATTCCAGTATCCTATATAAATTTGTAATGTTCTTGCCAAATAAATATGTACAAAACAATAGATTCCCTTTGAAAAAAAAACCGACAGAGGCGGCGGAGGGGGGGGGGGGGGAAAGCTCCAACAGGGGGCAGCCCGAAAGGGGGGCAAAAGTTTGTAAATAATTTGGTATATATCTTTATGTAGGGAAATCTATCTATATGTAGGCTGAAGCACACGAAACAAATTTCGGAGCGAAAATTGTATATTTTTTAGAAGGGTCCCCAAGGTTTTTTGTTATTTCAAAATACTTATGCGGATTTTCCAAATTTTACAACTACGATTATTCGTATATTCCTGTGAATAACCTATATATTTGGAAGTTTCATCCATTTTTAGCACGTTTTTTACGACGTTTCACCAACTTTCACTTGTCAACTTTAAGAAATTGTATCTTGCGATTCTTATACTCCACCGTACAAAACTTGGTATGTTTCTGAAGTTAGAATTACACTGTTTGCCAGCTTCAATTCTGCGTTTTGTGTACTATTTTTTTTATTGGGTGGGTCGAACATGTTCGCTAGCTTGAAATGAGTTCGACATATACAAAGTAAATGCAAACCGTTGCGGTACGTCACACTTCACCAAGTTCTTCATTCTTTGCCAAAATGGTTTGTATTTAAATTTTTCCTACATAATTACACCCCTAACAGTTTAGGAACATATTGGCCAATTTTTCACGCACATATTTTAATAGATATTTTTCCCAAAATATAGTTCAGGCGCACATGGGAGGGGGGGGGGGGCTTTTGGCAGGAATTTTTTTCAATGCATTTGCTTCAAAGGTTACAATAGCACCAGATTATATCTAAGGACCCTTAATTATTCTCAAAGTTGAGGGGAACAGCCCTCCTCTTAGATCCCTCACCCAGGACACCGATCAGAAATAACCCTAAACCTCCTGCTGCCAAAAAATTTGGATCCGCCCCTGTAGTTTTTCTAGTTGAAGCGGATAACTTGTGATGTGAGGGGAATGGGCACAAATTTATCAACAAAACCACAAACGGACCGACCATAGGCGTACGAGGTGAGGGTGTCTGCCCCCTTCCCCCAAAAAAATATTCTGAAGACCTAAGATAGATAGGGGGGAAATCTGTGTAAATTAGGGCAAATGATAGCATAATCCCCCATATATAAATCCAAATTTAGCAATTTAGCATTCAGCAATTCACTGAACGAAGTAACTGAAAAACGTTCTCGCTGTACACTTCAACGTATATACAAAACTGTCTCTCGTTGAACACTGGTCCTCTTTGTTCTGGGAGCGAAGATAAGCAAGAAAGTTGGGCAACAGAATGTTTGTAAACAAAATACGTAGGCTGGTCCACTATGCGAGAGGGAATACTATATAGGCTCGCATGCAGTGCAGTCACTACAAGCCCAGCCCATCTTAAGTAGGGCATATGCTTAAAGAAATATCATCTTGCAGCAGATCAATGAAGATGATGATGCACGCAAGTCTACTGAACCGGTACTTAGAATGCATCTGTCGGTCTGTCCATTTATCTAGTGGGTTGTTTCTGTCCCTAAATACCTTTTCCCTTCGGAGAGCTCGTTGGTTTTTTCTTTCAAGCAGCCCAAAAGCCATATACATAGCCATCATTGGCATCCATATAAACACTAAAAGTACCAATGATGTGTTTTAATTTCCCGCCTGTTTAGTTTAGTAGAAAAAAGGATCAGGAGGGACACTTAAGTACAACTCTCTCAGGCAAACCGTTCCACTCATTCACAACCCTATTAGAAAAAAGTTATGCCGAATATTAATCCTACTATGTAACTTTTTGAGTTTAAGACAATGACCTCTGGTACAACTACTGTTAGCAAACATGAAAAAGTCGGTAAAGGATAAATTGTCAAAACCATACACAATCTTGAAAACCTGAATCAAGTCCCCACGTTACCTCCTAAGCTCCAGTGTGGTGAGATTCAATAGTTGTAACCGCCTATAATAAGGAACACTCTTTAAGGAAGTAATCATCCTAGTAGCCCTCCTCCGGACTTTTTCAAGTACTTCCTTATCCTTAGCAAAATATGGGTTTCAAGTCTGCACAGCATACTCCAGATGAGGCCTAACCAACTGAAAACTGAAGTTCCTCTTGATCATACCTAAAACCTATGACCTCTTTTAGCAGCTTCAAGACAATGTTTAGAAGGTTGCAGAGACGAGTCAATGTAGATACCTAGGTCTCTTACAACAGAGACCTCCTGTAACTCCACACCATTAAGATTGGTAGTACAATGTGCATTACCTTACATTTATCAACATTAAAAAGCATTTGCCACCCCTGAGACCAGGAAAAAATATTATCCAAATCCGTTTGAAACTTCTCAGAATCGCTTTTGGAAGAGACCTCAGAATAAAATTGTGTCATCAGCAAACTTCTTAGCTGTACACAAAATATCTCCGTCGATGTCATTTATACAGGCTACAAACAACAAAGGACCCAAAACAGACCCTTGTGGAACCCCACTAGTAACGTCCTGCCAAGAAGAATCACAGCCTTCGATTACCACCCTCTGTTTCCTATTACCAAGCCAATTCTCGATCCAAGACAGTAAATTCTCATTGACACCCATACTCTTCAGCCTAAGTAAAAGACGCTGGTGGGGAACTTTATCAAAGGCCTTCTGGAATCCACGAACACATCATCTACAGACTTCTGCCTATTGAGTGAGCTTGTTATATCTTCCATAAACTCAAGGATATTAGTCCATCGGGGCAGGCTTCAAAATGTGCTTAAAAAACGACTTTCGTTGCACATATTTAGTACCAAGGTTTGTTGGTTGGAAGTTGTAGAGGGATGTGGGAACATTTTTCGCGATGTTGGATGATTGGAGAGGTGTTATTTTTCGAGTAAACAACAAACAAATGACGTCACTCTTATACAGTGTACGACAATTACAACAAAGCAGTTCATTGTCACAGCAACATGAAAATGGCATTTAAATGCATTTCAACTTATTAAAACCAAGATATTTTTGTTGACAGGTATAGAGGGATGTCCTGAGATTATTTTAGGAATTGTTGGATGCTTGGAGAGATGTTATTTTGCGGGTAAACAACAAATGACCTGACTATGAAGTGTGGGCTAAATTTCAAATCAGCAACGACCATTCACAGCAACATGATAATAGTTTTAAATGTTAACTAAACCTATTTAGAACCAAGGTTTGTTGGTTGGATGTTGTAAAGAAATGTCCTAAGAATACTTGAATAGTTGTTGGATGTTAAAAGAGGTAATACTTTACGAGTAAACAATAAACATATGACGTCATAGTCCATCAGGGCAGGCTTCAAAAAGTGCTTAAAAAACGAGTTTCGTTGCACATATTTAGTACCAAGGTTTGTTGTTGGAAGCTGTAGAGGGATGTCCTGCGAACATTTTTCGCGATGTTGGATGTCAGGAGGGGTGTTATTTTTCGAGTAAACAACAAACAAATTGCGTCACTATGAAGTGTGGGCTAAATTAAAAATCAGCAACGACTATTCACAGCAACATGATAATAGTTTTTCAATGTTACTAAACCTATTTAGAACCAATTTTTGTTGGTTGGATGTTGTAAAGAAATGTCGTAAGAATACTTAACAATAAAACAATAAACATATGACGTCACTGTTATAGGTTGGACGACAATTAAAACTCAGGAGTTCTTTGTAACAGTAGCATGGAAACGACATCATTTAAATGTTGTTGCACTTATTTAGAAACAGGATGTGTTGGTTAAAAGTAATGGAGGGATATCAAAATAATATTGAAAGAGTTGTTGGGTGCTAGGAGAGGTGTTATTTTAGGAGTAAACAATATACATATGACGTCACTCTTATACGTTGTAAGATAATGAAAATGGAAATGAAAGAGCAGTTTCTTGTCACAGCAAGATCATAACATAATTTAAATGTTCTTGCACTAACAGTATTTAGGACCAGGTAATGTTGGTTGAAAGCTATATAGGAACGTCTGATGAACATTTTAATAGTTGTTGGGTGCTAAGAGAGGTGTTGTGTAAAGAGTAAACAATAAACAAATAACGTCATTCTTATACGTTGTACTGTACGACAATTAAACAGAGCAGTTCCTTGTCACAGCAAAATGATAACATAATTAAATACAGTATTAAGAACCAGGATGTGTTGGCTGAAGTAATAGAGGAATGTCCGAAGAATATTGGATTCTTAAAGCAGTTATTTTTCGAAAACAACAAATTAATGTTGTGTGAAACATAATTTGAATAAATGCATTTGTAAACACTGTCCGTCTCCTGAAGTCTGCCTTGACATTCACCTTTAACGCAAATGTAGCTGGTGAAAAATGCAGTGACCAGGCAAAAATATATATTTTTAGGTTTTGGAAATTACAAATAGCACCTTCCCATGAGAGTAGGACCAGATGACTCTGAGATCGTGGGGACAACTTGAAAAGGCGTAACGCTCACACAAAAATAAACATTAGGAAAAATAGTATGTTTACCATGCACCTGAATGTTGTATTAAAAACAATGGGGTCACTTAAACTTAAAGAACAATTTAAATGATATAAATGGGTAGCTGACAGATCTTACCAGAGCTGTTACGTCTCACAAGAAATCCACTGAACTTATTGGAGAATACATCTCTGGGGTAGGTTGGCCCTCTGGACGGCTCTAGACCAGCGTGCTCTTCACTCCCTGGTATCTGGGGTCCATTGACCTATCAGCTGTCAATTAAGTATCTAAATAATTGCCAGACACATTACTTAACCCGAATCTAAACTTATAAATGGGTCACATCAGTGTCCTTAAATAAATTTGTAAATACACATTGTTACCAAGTCCAGATATCATGGTTTGGGAAACGAACACAATAAAGTAGGTTAGAGAGGTTTTGTTTTTAAAATGAATCTAATACGTGTCTCTTGGTAACAAAAATATATAACTTAGCATAAAAACATTACATACCTTAATACTTAAAGTTAACCTAGCGCGCACGCAAGGTACCTCGGCTACCGCTGGGCTCTCCGTCGGGGTGTCAAATCCCAGGGTGTCGGTGTTGATTAAGTAACAGTGCGGGTGGCGATATTTTTTTGGTAGTACAGCGAGGGGAAAGTCAAGAATTATTCATACAATTACTTGTTTCTCAGCCACGTAAAGCAATAGCGAATAACTAAACGTTATGTGGGCTAGTACTTGTACATGATGTGTAATAAAGTTCGTATTTTGTATGGTGTGACGATATGATTGATAAGTACTGTGTGTAATTAGTAAAAAAAAAAGGTTGTGGTTGCGTTGTATGGTGAAGCGAGTTTCCAGTGGACGAGCAGATTTTTGAGGCCCATAATTCCCTTCACCAGTCACAGTGAAGAATGTCTGGGTCTGGAAAGTACACAAAGAAAAGCGAAGTGGACAAGATGCGAATTCCCAACGGTTTTGGTGTGAGTGATTGACAGGGGAGGGGTGTAAAGAGGCATTATTAGCCCAGTAACTTGTAATTGTGACGATTGGTCGTGGAAATGGAAAGACAAAGAGTAACAATTAAACTGAACAAGAGCCACACTATAGTTAGTAAAGTAAAAAAGTACACTCATGCCTACCTCCAAGTCAGCCAAGGCACTGACATTCTCGTAGGTATCTTCATTTCAATGAACAGAAACACGAGGTTACGGTCATGTTTTTTCGTAGGCTTTTATACGTTCAACATAATCTCATGTACAACGCACGTAGGTGATGGAAAAAACTTTCTGCCAATGATTCAGTGTACGTGATCACGAGCTTGCGCAAAGTTGTACAACAGCGCTGTTCGCTGTTACAAGTGCAAAATGAATAATTCATTTCTGCTCAACAGGAAATTTCTGTAAGATCATGAATAATTCATGACTTTCCCCTCGCTGTACTACGAAAACAAATATCGCGTGCGGGTGTGTCTGGAAGCTTCCGGAAGGCGCTTTACGTAAATAACAGTCCAGAAGAATGATATCCAAAAGAGAATTAAGAGACAGTCACACACAGAGTGGTTGGCGTGGTGAAGAAAGGCCGGAACGGAAAAGGTGGGTTTTTGTAAGTACTAGGCAGACACAGTTGTTTTACGTGGCGTGACGTACAGGTTGGTGCCACTGGGAGAAGAGACCGAGCCACTCCTTGAAAACTCATTTATATGACATTCGGTGAGGTTACTCGACCGTAACTTAGAACTGCACTGATTGTGCTCTACGTTTACAAATTAGCATAATAATACACCATTTAAGCGTTGCATAACATCAATTAGCGTAGTAAACCTTTAAAGTAACATGCTGCATCATAACATTCCCCCCCCCCCCATGAAGTGGAAAAATGCAACCAAAAAGGGAGACTTTTTCCCTTGAAAACACTTAGCATGTGATGACAATTACACAAATCAGAAACACACTCACTTATATTTACAACTAACCGACACGGCTGAGTGCGTCTGCACATGTTTTCCTTCCCAGGTATATGAACTGTCTTTAGGTCATGACCTTGGAGGAAAATACTCCATCTCATCAAACGTGCACTCTTGTTCTTAAACTTATTAATGTAAACCAATGGATTGTGGTCGGTATATGCGACGGTTTGATACGGACCGTTAAGATACACTTCAAAATGCCCTACAGATAACATAAGAGCCAATGCTTCCTTGTCAACTGTAGAATAGTTCCGTTGACTTTGATTTTATTTTTTGGAAAAGTAAATAACAGGATGTTCCAATTTTTGGTCATCCTCTTGAAAGAACACTGCAGCGACTCCAACGTCATTTGCATCGATAGTCATTTTGAATGGTGTCTTAAAATTTGGAGCCGCAAGTACAGGCTGGCTTTAACATTCTCAAATGCGGTCTGACAACAACCTGACCAGACAAATTTAACTTTCTTTGCTAATAGGCTAGTGAGTGGACTGGCCACATCTGCAAAATTCGGACAAAATTTCCTATCAAATCCTCTCATTCCCAAAAAACGCATTACTTCCTTTTTGTTTGAAGGAACTGGAAATTCATTAATTGCTGCAACTTTAGCTGTTTTGGGTAAAACCTTACCCCCTCCCACAACATGACCAAGATACGTAACGGAAGCCTTTCCTAGATCACTCTTGTTCAGATTAATTTTTAAGTTTGCACTCTCAAGTCTCTGAAAAAAAACCTTCGTTTGATCTATGTGAGACTGCCAGCTGTCAGAATATATAATGACATCATCGATATAGGTACCACAACCTTTTAGACCCTTACAAACTATGTTCATAAGACGGGTGAACGTACTGGGTGCATTTTTCAGGCCAAAAGGCATTACATTACATGCCCATACACCATTCGGTGTCACAAAAGTCTAAATTTCTGTAGCTCTTTTGGCTAAGGGGACTTGCCAGTATCCCTTCAATAAGTCATATTTACTCACAAATTTTGAATTTCCAATACGATCGATGCAATCATCGCGACAAGGTATAGGATGAGAATCGGTGACAGTCACTGAATTTACTTTCCTATAATCTATGCATAACCTTTGGGATCCATCTTCCTTGGGTACTAGTAATATAGGTGAAGACCAAGGGCTATGACTAGGAGAAATAATCCCGTTCTCAAGCATATATTAAATTTCTTTCCTAACCACCTGTCGTTTTTAAGGATTGAGTCTCTATGGGTGTTGTTTTATAGGTTTTAAATCCCCAACAACATCATGGAACAATACACTTTTATTCCTGGAATATCGTTAAGAATACTTGGAAACGAAGTCCGAGTTCGATTTAGTCACTTTCAAGTACTTTCCCAACAATTCTGTCTCCTCACCATTATCCTCTACTACTGACATTGCACAAACATCTTCTCCCCTCTCATGATATGATTTCAACATGTTAATGTGACACAGACGGTTAGACTTACGCCGTCCAGGGGTTTCAATAATGTAGTTCACATCACTAATTTTCTTTGCAACACGATACGGTCCAGAGAATCTAGCACGCATTGGTTCACCGTGTACTGGCAGTAAAACTAAGACCTTTTCCCCAGTCTGAAAACTTCTTTCTTTTGACTTCTGATCGAACCTTTTCTTCATTCGATCTTGACTCTTTAATAAATTATCCTTTGCCAATTTGCTAGCCTTATGCAATCTCTCGTTCAAATCTGATACATAATCTAGTATATTGACCTCAGCAGGCGAATCTGTCAACCACTATTCTTTCATTAACTTCAAAGGCCCTCTAACCTCATGCCCATAAATTAACTCAAAGGGGCTGAAACCCGTAGACTCATTTGGTGTTTCTGTAGTTGCAAATACCACAAAGTCGACACCTTTATCCCAATCCATTTGACTTTCGTGACACAACGTTTTTAGCATATTTTGAAGGGTTTGGTGGTAACGCTCTAGTGCACCTTGGGATTCGGGGTGGTAGGCAGATGACGCCGTTTGCCGAATATCTAGTGTTTGCAATGCTTCTGAGAACAACCCGCTCATGAAATTTGAACCTCGATAGCTTCAGGGTATCTGGTAGGCACGTCCATTATCGTCAAAAGATACACAAACCCGGACCTGGTTTTGGGGAGTGGACCAACACAGTCAATAATAACTTTATCAAAAGGCTGCCCTACTGCGGGGATAGGAATGAGGGGAGCACTGTTAATTTTCTGGTTTTCTGGTTAATTTGGCAGGTTTTACAACTTCTACAAAACTCACTTACATCTTTATATAACTTTGGCCAAAAGAAGTGCCGAAGTATGCAATCTGTAGTCTTCCTAACGCCTAAATGACCTGACATTGCATGGTCATGAGCAACCTGCATGATATGAGCCCTGTACTGTGACGGGACAACAATCTGATGAAAAACTAGCCATTCATCAGTGGCTGCTACTTCTGGGTGCCGCCATTTTCGCATAAGCACCCCAGACTTCGACATATAATACCCTACTGGTATCTTACAAATCTCCTGTTCAGTATGAGCCGATTGCAGAAGTTTCTCAATTTGATCGTCAGCTTTTTGCCTTTCGATCAAGTGTTGTGGTCAAACCATTGACCACATCAGCATTTTTGGCTGGATTCTTAATTTTATTTTCTCGAGATAAATCATTCCGATTTTCAGAGAATGTTTCTGCCAGTTGGAAACATTCATCACCTGTTGGAACATTAGTATCATTCACATTATGTGTTTTAAGAGCCATAGAACGAGTTGTTACACAAGCCGGAAAAATACCAGGAAATTCTGTTAACAACCGTTCTGTTTCCTCATTGGACTGAGGTTGGTTACATACATGAACACATGGGGGAAGTGCGCACTTGGCCACCAGCAATATCATTGCCAAGGAGAAAATCTATACCGTCGACCGGCAACCTTTCCATACTCCTATCTCGACTACATTATCTATCTATCTATCTATCTATCTATTAGAGACATACTCACAATCGAGCTGAAGTTTAACGAGAGGGGCTCTCACGGTATCCTCTCCCATACCCCTTACTAACACATGTATTGGACTAGTTTCTACGCCATGACTTAGGGAAAACACATTACGCAACATCAAGGAGCGTGTTGCCCCAGTATCCCTGAAAATATGAATTTCTGAAGAATCATTAGTGCCTGGCCTAGTAACAGTGCCAACTGACATCAAATTATCGTAGCCATGTGGTTTGAGATTTGCCCTAATTTTCTGAATTTGACTACTAGAAAGCTTGCTTTTCGAAAATATGCTATTTTCCTTCACATAGTTCGGTTGAATGAGTGGGGATCCCATAATTAACTTTTGTTTACTGGCAATAAACGCCGTTGGCTTTTCAATTTCTCTCAACCGTTTAAAACAACTTTCATAAACATGGCCAATTTCTGGAACCTTCATTTCCAAAACTACCCCTCCTTGTGTCAGAATCATTGCCCTCTCCCGATTTCCCAGATTTGCCCTTTCTTTTGAAATATTTTGGAACTCTGGGATCCTGGGTTTGACCAAATGAGCTCTTGTCAACAAGCTCATAATCATCTGCAACAATGGCAGCTTTCTCCATTTGCTCTACCCCCTATCTGAAAGATGGGTTCTAATCTCCCTTGGAAGACAGTTATCAAATTCTTACATCAAAATTACCTCTCTTAATAGACCAAAATCAACTCCAACTTTCTTAGAAGCAAGCCACTTATGAAACAGTTCCGATTTTGTTGTACTAAATTCTACATACGTTTGATGTGGACTTTTGCGTTTTGTATTTCTGAACTTTTTACGATATGCCGCTGGTACTATCTGATAAGCCTTTAAGACTCGTTCTTTGACTTTTTAAATAGTCTGAACCTACAGAGAACGACAAGGACGTGTAAACGTCTTTTGCTCTTCCTGTAAATACACTATGAAGCAATGTGGTCCAATATTTGTTAGGCCACTCTAACTTTCTCGCCAAAGTTTCAAACGATGTAAAAAATCTGTCTACGTCACTTTCATCAAACTGAGGAACTAGCCTTGTTGTTGTGAAATCGATGTAAATAAATCGATATAGAAAAAAAAGGTGTCTATGACACGTTGCTGCCATTTCGTCTCTTTTATTGATCATATAAAATAATTCAACAACTGTCTATCATTTCTGAAAGGAATAAAGGAAGAAAACAGTGTTACTAGTAGCATAAAGCATACTTAATGGTAAGAAAATTATGCGACAACATGGTTACCAGTTTTCCCCCCAAAACGGTGACAAATAAGCCCAACTGAAATAATATGTAGCCTTTAAGTAGGTGTTTAAAACTTTCGGCACTAAAGGGCATCCGTACATTATATTTGACAAACATTCCCAGTAGCCTTAACAACATAGGAAGAAATATTCAGCCAACCAGAACCCGTAACCTCTAGGTGAAGTTATAACTTAGCATATACATACAGAACTTAGAGTAAACAAGTAGAAAGAAGGTTTATAGCAACTGTATACAACTTTCGACCAGTATCAGGTCATAACTAAGAACGAGCTCACAGGCCTAACCAAGCAGAACCACGTGTAAACAATCCCCACCATAGTAGCCTAGCCCGCGATACAAATAATACGCTGGATAACTCCACTTTACACTCCCCTATTAAATATACAGCTAAATAAACGTTGACAAGCAACTAATCAACAACGTACGCACTCGTGTACGATACGCCTTCAGAGGTTCACATCCCCGACAATCCAGAACCCCTTCCTAACCTCTGCGGCAGTTCTCAAGTGTCCTCCATGAAGAGCATGCGCATGTCTATCACGCACGATCAACAAGCCTTTTCTAGGTAGAAGGTATGGATGTCGAACATCATAGGACAGTGGTGCCCTGTCAATCCGTCCACCAACTCCAAAAACTTGGTCATCTTCGTCAAAAAATGGGTCTAACTTCATGATATTGGAATCCTGGAAATCAATCTCTCTTTGTGCCTGTCGTATCCAATACAACTCCGCTTCTTTGATAAGTTTTGACAAAGGCCACTTTGAAATTTGCCTGGTGAATTGCTTCATCCATTGTTTCTTGGGCAGTTCTCTGACAGAGAATACTTAATTCTTAAGCCTAGGCCAGCTGGAAAAATTTGTGAGGTTGACAATGGGCGAAGGCTTGGACGCAGCAGTGACTCTGAGTGACAGTACCTTTGTATTCCGGACATGAAATCTCTTCTGCTCTTCATCTGCTGGGTCTACCGGTACATTAGATAATGTTTGTGGCCATGATGCCGGTAGCAGTCTCAGATACTCAGGCCCTTCAATTACTTTCTTCATTTCAATAGCCTTTCCTCCTCTTGAGACCAGATCAATGACGTTCTGGTCTGATGACACATGTCTAATATCTTTGATGGGGTCAAACTCTGTAAGTTATCTCCCCCACAGGGTATGCAACATAAGACCGGCAGGCTTTGGATTGCCCTCTTAACCAACTAATGGCAGTCATGCTATCAGTCCAGATCTTCCAATAGGCTATGTTGTACCGCAAGGCGTTCTTTACAGTGAGCATCAGCCTCGATAACAGCAGGATAGCGTGAAGCTCCTTGCGAGGTATGCTCGCCTGCTTCAACGGTGTCAGTCTGGCTCGTGCACAAACAAATGACAGATGAGCCTCCGAATCTTGAGGGCGCGACCATCTCAACCAAATGCCGATGCCCAAAGCATCTTCGGACGCGTCACTCGCACCGTGTAGAGACACTTCGGGCAATGGTCTCACTCCAATATATGCCTCCGGTATCATACACCTTCGAATTTCGATGGTGTCCACCTCAAGGTCTTTATTGATCTCATTCAGTATAACATAGAGTTCCCCCTTTTGGTTTAGAGGGGTATCCCAATCGATGTTGAGCTGCCATAATTTCTGTAGCAGAATTTTCGGTCGAACGAGAAGCCCAGACAACATGCCGAAAACATCGTAATATGATGCAGTTTGTGCTAGTACACTACGTTTGGTGGGAACGATGTTTGGGTGAAGTTTCACTTCTTTGACCTTCAAGGTGTCCTTTGTCAGATCCCACTTGGTCCCTAACGCAGTGGTAATTCTGAGATACTTTTTAAGAAAAAGTCACCCAGGAAAGAACCTGGGCACGAAAACCAAACTACCAAACGACTGATCCGCTCTCAGCCCCAGTCCCCTTACATCGGGACTGTGACTGTGTGATCATCGTCGGGTGTGCATCACCATTCCCCTCGAAAGGGAACAGGTAATTCTGAGATCCTCCGTTTTGTCGCATACTTCTTGAACATTAGATTGTCATTTCCTTATGGCAAAGTTGCCCTCTTTAAGCGTCTCAATGAGTTTGGACTTAAGTTCTAGGGCCTCTTTTGTGTCACCGACGGACTCGTTCAAGTCGTCCATATAAAACTGATCAGCGACAACTTTCATCAATCGCTCATCTTCTGGAGCAGGCTCGGCCGCTACATTTTCTCATGGTCACAATGGCGGCAGTTGGAGATGGTTTGTCCCCAAAGGTAACAGTCGTTAACTATTACACTTGTGTGGGTGACTTGGGTGCTCACGAAACACAAACCTATGAAAACGTGCATCGTCCACCTTTAGTTTGATTACTTGGAACATCTTGCTAATGTCTGCGATGATTCCTACTTCGTTTTCTCGGAATCGCAACGCAACATGAAACAGATCTGAATTGATATTTTCACCCTTCAAGAGGTAATCATTCAGTGAACAACCCTGGTACCTAGCCTTTGCGTCGTACACAACTCTGACAGGCGTGGTCTTTGAGTCTTTCTTTACCGCAAAATGAGGCAGGAACCATATTCTCTTTCCAGTGTCTCTGTCATTTTGAAGTTCTCTCTCAGTAACATACCGAGAAACGCCTCTCTTCAACTGGTCTCTCATCTGCTTGCAGTATGTCTCCCATTCCACTTGCCTGTTCTTGAACTGATTCTCTATACTCCTTAACCTTTTGACAGCATAATCGTAGTTGTCAGGCAGGTCATCAGGTGATTTCTTCCACGGCAGAGAGTTGGGACACACTTTGTTGCATGGCCTCAGTTTCACCCTTATTCAAGAGATCGGAAGAACATTTGCACCTTTTTGGCTCTAGGCCTACAGTTTATAGGCCGATGAATTCCTCTCTATTGGCCCGATAGGCGAAACATTGACATAGTTCGATAGTGTAGCTGAACCAGCAGAACGACCTTTTTGAATGAACCAACCAAATGGGCATCTAACAGCGATGGGTTCATCTGATTTCCCACTGTAGATGTAGTCTTGCCAGATCATCAAATGTGTATTGCCAATGCCCAGAAGAACATCAATAGTTTCTCAAGGGGCTGCTGCATGGATGTCAACATACCTCAAGTGATGATGTTGTTGCAGCTGTTCTTGCAGAACGATTAGGGTGTCAGCGAAAGGTTTGTCTATTTCAGTGACAGACAACGGATGTGACCAATTTCCTCCAACGTCTGCGATGAGGCAGTCTAACAGTCTCAGCTTCCTCTTAAATTTTCCGCCACCTACACCACTCAATTCATGATCTTGGTACACGTCTTGGTCTGTTCTCGGAAAAACACCTTTTCTTAGGAGTGTCGTTTGACTACCACAGTCCAACAAGATGCGCACCAGGCGACGTATGTTGCCACATCGAAGATACCCCATTACAGTAGGTAGGGTTCCTTCCAGTTTAAATCTCTTTTCTTTGGTGATGGTAGACGCATTCGCAGAACTACTGATTGGTCTAAAGGGTTCAGCATTGCTGCTTAACTGACTCGAATAACCACTATCTTTCTTACCATAAGCAACAGGGCAAATAGCTCCAAAGTGAGAATCACTGCCACATGCCGCGATTCGGCATGGGGCCACAAACTGACACGAGTTCAGATCAAACGGGGATTTGCCAGCTATGCAGTTGTTATGTCCACAACGGTAGCAGATGTTGTTCTTTCTCATAATTACGTACTTCTCTTTCATGGGTATGTCCCTGAACTTGTTACAAGTCTTTAGGAAGTGTGTGTTGTGCAACGCACATTTAGGCACACAAATTATTAATCTTGCTCCGTTGGCTCCATTCACCAGCATTCACTGTAGCAGCATTCGAGGACCTGGACATTCGACGCAGTGTTGTCGGAACGTACACTGATAGGCTTCGCCTTCTCCAATAATAATAGTTGGCTATATAACCACTTGACAAGACCTGTGAGTGAATCATCAGTGTGGTCGTCTCTCACGCTCTTGTAATAGGCAATACGATGATCCTCTGGTAGTTTCTGCTTGATTTGGCTCAACATGATCTTGCTATTAAGTTCTCCAGATAAACCCACGGTTTCTGCTTGAGTCTCAAATATCTGAAGAGTCTGGACGAAGCGGCTCATGGCAGGGAGGTTGATGTTTCCCTTGTTCTCATATGGCTTCAGGTTTTGAAGGTCCTTTAATAACCTGTCTACCACTTTATCTTCATCACCGTAGCACTCATCTAGTACCTGCCAGGCTCTCTCTACATTGATGCACCCTTTTATCTTGGTTGGTCATGGACTCAGTCAGTTGGAAGAAACGTTCAATCGCTGTCAAATCAACAGCACAATGGTTAAACAGTTCCTTAAACCGCTTGTAGTCTCTGATGTCCCCGCTGAACTTTGGAAATTTCATCCTCTCCATCCTTGGGGCAGATGAGGTTGAAGGGCGAGAAGCAAGAGGTGGCGTTTGTGGGGTCAAGCTAGGCATCGTCTGTGGTGTCCCTGTGCTCACAGGCTGCGAAGGAACTGTCGATGTTGGGTTTCGCTGAGAAGTTGTAGGCGAAGAGGTGAGACTCGGCTGTAAATAAATCGATTTAGAAAAAAAGGTGTCTATGACACGTTCCTGCAATTTCGTCTCTTTGTATCATTTCTGAAAGGAAAAAAGGAAGAAAACAGAAATAATATGTAACTGTTCAGTAGGTGATTAAAACTTTCGGCACTAAAGGGCATCCGTACATTACATTTGACAAACATTCCCAGTAGCCTTCACAACATAGGAAGAAATATTCAGCCAACCAGAACCCGTAACCTCTAGGTGAACGTATAACTTAGCATATACATACACAACTTAGGGTAAACAAGTAGAAAGAAGGTTAATAGCAACTGTATACAACTTTCGACCAGTATCAGGTCATAACTAAGAGTAAACAATCCCCACCATAGTAGCCTAGCCCGCGATACAAATAATACGCTGGATAACTCCACTTTACACTCCCCTATTAAATATACAGCTAAATAAACGTTGACAAGCAACTAATCAACAACATACCTTAACATCTCCACTAAATTACGTTATACGCTATACGTTCTCTTATGAAATAAACTGCGAGGTGAATAATAAAAATAAGGAAGTTCAAGTACGGAAACTTATACGCAACACAGAGGAAAAAAAATTACACGACACTTATGTTTTTAGAGAAATCAAAAGACGATGAAGATTGCGCTATGTGACTTTTCGTTTCCAGCGTTTTAAGAGCCATTTCAAGTTCTAATTCCTTTAGTCTAAATTCTTTCTCCATCTTGAACTTTTCACTTTCACGTATCTCTCTTTCGTTTTGCAATTCTAGTTCTCTAATCTTCAATTGGATTGTTAATTTCTTTAATTCTTCACTTTCTTCACTAGATTTTGGCATATCCTGCCCTTTTCCTTTCATGAAACCGCATTTTAGTAAATGATTACCAACTATACGATTCAACTGAGGTTTCTTAGCAGCAGGAGGTACTACGATACTAAGCTGCTTAGCTAAGTCTAGGAGATTATCTTTGGATAAATCATCTACATCCTCTACAGTTAATTCAGTATTTGATACAAATGCTTCAGCCGTTGTAAAGGCCATAGCAAAATATAAATACACCGCTATTACATACACTTATAAGACAAGAGACACTAATTAGATGCAAATTTGGCTATTGTGGTATTTAGGAAACATTTGCAAGTTTAGCCAATTTCTTCGTTTCCCGGTTAGGCCCCCAAATAATATCTGTTACGAAATCCAGATATCATGGTTTGGGAAACGAACACAAAGTAGGTTAGAGAGGTTTTGTTTTTGAAATGAATCTAATACGTGTCTCTTGGTAACAAAAATATATAACTTACCATAAATACATTTCATACCTTAATACTTAAAGTTGAATTAGCGCGCACGCAAAGGTACCTCGGCTACCGCTGGGCTCTCCGTCGGGGTGTCAAATCCCAGGGTAGACGGTGTTGATTAAGTAACAGTGCGGGTGTGTCTGGAAGCTTCCGGAAGGCGCTTTACGTAAATAACAGTTCCGGTAGAGAACAGGACCAGGTAAGGTAAATGAAAAGTCCAGAAGAATGGTATCCAAAAGAGAATTAAAAGACAGTCACACACAGAGTGGTTGGCATGGTGAAGAAAGGCCGGAACGGAAAAGGTGGGTTTTTGTAAGTACTAGGCAGACATAGTTGTTTGACGTGGCATGTTTCAAAAAGACAAAGGTCACACAGGGCCACCTGACCACAAACTTTTGCCCTGTAGAAGTAGCCAAAAAAGTGAAACTTTAGGGAACTCCTCAATCTAACAAAGTAAGTTATTCATTGTCAAATGAATAAAACAAAATGAGAAAAAGAAAGGAAAAGATCAAATGAATAAAACTAAATTTGAAAATGAAAGAAAATGATCAACATAAACAACAAGAAAACATTAAGCAGGTTATGCTCTGGTTACACAAAAAATCCTTTCTGAGTTATATGACTTCCTAGTCACTGTCAACATGACCAACACCCAAAGCCATTTGCTTAGGAAGAAGTAGTGTTCCTCTGTTATGTTTTAACAGAACGTCTTGGGCAATTGCATTTTCATCCTTTCATCATATCTCTGTTCAGCAGCTTCTTTGAGCCGTTTTTCAGCATCTCGTGTCCGACAGCTGTTCTGTCTGCCCGCTACCAGATCTTCTTCCTTTCGAAAACTTGTGTCCTGATTTTAAACAAGTTTTTGTTGTGCCAGAGAAATCTCTGGAGAGGAAGCACCGCAAATATCCTTTTCTTTGGCGCCGATGGGCCTGCACTTACATCTGCAACAAATAAAAACCATTTTTTTGGGTTGATACAGTATTCTGAATTGTCCTGTCGATCACACTGTAGTTCACATTAATTGTCTACACTGAAACTCAACTGACTAATAAGCCATTTGATATTACATTTATTTCAGTGTAAGTCTGGAGCCATGAGCTTGGTAGGGCATAGTTACAAACCCACACACTACAACGGTTTGAGAACACATGCAACCCCACTTGACAGGATTTCCCATTCTAAAAGAAGGCCTCACCAAACATGCATCAAAGTTAAATAAAAAAAGCAAGATGCTTTGATATAAAATATTTGATTCCAAATTTTTTAAGAGCTGTAATAAAGACTATAGGTGCTACTAAATCGAGTGCCATGCTGATGCTATATAGCTGGAAACTTACAAATGCCAACTCGCTTTGTTAGGTGTACAAAATACAAGAGACTAGGCAATACTGTAGCATTGCCTAGGCCTACATACTTAGTGGCCTGTATATAAGCTACTGTAACGCCGCCAACGTCTAGTAGTGTAAAACCTGTCTCGAAACCAACTGGACTCCGGAGGGTATAGGAGGTAGATGGGGGACGGGTACAGATTAACTATAAATCAGGAGGCAGACACCAGAGTTGTAGGATTAATAAAAGTATAATTTCTCATCTCGTTCTACATCTACAGCGTATAATACACAATATTTACATTTGCCCAATATAACGTACTGGGGTCGGGCACAACCCAAGGATAAGCAGGGCTAAGTTAGACTGGGGCTGCGCAAGGTCGGGCATTCTTGACGTCTGCAATCCACCGATGTCGGGCAGCCTAGGCGTCGGGCGATCCACTTGACTCGGGCAGCGCAGGTGTCGGGCAATCCGCTGGACTCGGGCAGCGCAGGTGTTCGGCAATCCGCTGGACTCGGGCAGCGCAGGGGTCGGGCAATCCGCTGGACTCGGGCAGCGCAGAGATGCGGGCACTCTAAAATGCTTAAACACATTTGTTTGGACTTAGCAAATATTATAACCTTTGCCACGAGCCGCCAAAAGGACAGTTCCTCGTCTTGCACCCGACCGACCGAACCTCTCATTAACGAAAGAGCCCTTCATTAAATACCCCGGAAATAACCCCCGTATACACACGTCCGTACATAAACTGTTAAAAGGCTTAGACCAATCAGGGACTACCTTTAAATAACTACAGTGAGCTGCGACCAATGGGATCGACTCACACACCCACCGCCGTGCCTGCCTATGCCAGTCACGGGAATACATCGATATAGCAAAATTACGTAATCAGTTCTTGTTCCGGATAAACATCTCTCGTTGCCTCCGCGGAGCTCAACGGATATAACCCCTGAGGGAACGAAACGTATCTCACTAAGGAAAAGTCATAGCTTTCCGCTACATTTCCCCCAACTACAAATGCGTCCTCGCATTTTCTATACCCATAAAACAATTACTAACAATACAACAATTCATTAAACATTGGTTCCCCTTAAACAAATCACTTAATTTACAATGTAAAGTGAGGGCAAGAACGTATGAGTTTAAGAAACAATCGTTTCAGCTTGAGCAACTCCTAGATACAGTACATTGTCTACCAAAAATAGCACGAAAGCATGAAAAGAAAATCAACTTACGTTTGGTAAGAACAAAGAAAATAAAGAAATGGTAGTGAAAGAGGGTCCGTAAGAAAAATGTTAAAGATACAAATACGTAGTGTCCGTTCAAAAAGCACATAATTATCCACTTTGTTCAATAAACAAAAACAAAAATGCTGTGACACAAATGTTGTCCAAGTAAAAATAAATTTAAGTAACGAGAATACATGTGTCCATACAAAGCAACAACGTTTTTAAAAAAAAATCCGTGCTGGGTCTGGTTAACTTCGTTCCCGGCGATCGTTTTCGCTAATCATTCAAAACGGATCAAGCGTCCACAGAAAATTACAGCTTACGAAACCATGTATAAAGAATGTACTCTCCGGTATATAGAATAGAAAGAAACTATTTACAAAGTGAAAGTTCGTTTCGCTGAAGGGTTGGTTCTCTTTAAAATTTCTCTACAGTTACGTAGATCCTCCCATCCTGGAGTACCACCGTTGAAATCCTCTCCTTTGGTTGTCTGTCGTCGTTATTACCCACTATCGGTCTATTCGCATCTTCTATGGGCTTTTTTAGTACCTTGCGGGTCTGGTCTCCGTCGTTCGGCTGAAACAGGCTTCTTTTGAGTGGGGATACCACTGGTGTTGGGGGAGTGTCCCTCTGCTCGATAGCTTCGTCCAAATGGTTTTCTTGCTGAAACTCCGTAGCCGAATGGGGTGATCCGACGATAGTCTGAAGTGTAGGCCAATCTGGCCGCTGGACCCTGGGTGGAGATCGAGGTTTGGAGGTACTAGGCTCGTTAGGTTCTTTTAAGCCTAGGCTTACCTGCCTGGTGTCTTCCGATTTATGGCGACTACTCTTATGTCGAACCACGTCGGCCTTCTTATTAGACGAATAATCACATTCTTCACATCTAAAGAGTTTCCTGCCGTCCCCGTGTTTCTCCGCATAATGACGTTTCAGTTCACTGAGATCAGAGTAACGTCTTTTACAGTCTCTGCACTTGAATTCGGCTTCGTATAAGTGAGACATTTTTAGTTGTTCCTGATGAAGATGAAACATGGAAATGACTGTGTGGAAGATCTAGCTGAATCTAGTGTACGGCATAGTCCGATGTTTTTTTTTTATATGCCACGGTGGAGGAAAGATAAAACCACGCTGGCAGTCAACAAGGAGATCTGCGGTGGTATTATCTTACGTAAGGCCAACGCGTCGACGCTACTGTTTTTGTAGATTTTCCGCCTCGGTGACCGTTTGCTGAGAAGCTTCGCTGATCGAAGGCTTCTGTAACAACCACAGGGGCGGATCCTCTCCGGTGTAAGGCTTCAAACGGTTGTGATGAACTACCTGCGGTTTCTTCTTAGGTCGCATTTTAACACGATATACGACATCTGAGAGTTTCTTCAGAATTTTCCCTGGCCCTTCCCAACGTTTCTGGAGTGTAGGGGAAATCCCTCCCTTCCTCTTGGTGTTTAGCAGCCATATCAAATCCCCCTGAATAAAAACCTGGTTGTGTGCACCTTTATCGTGAAACTTCTTTTGTCTATCACTGGCTAGTTTTAGCTTCCCCCTTGCAATCTCATGTATTCTGTGCATGGTCTTATCTAACTCCAGTACATATTTAGGGGTAGGCTTACGGGGACTGTCCGTCTCGTCGGGTAGCCTGGGGAGTTGGGCGCTTAACCATCCTTCCCAGCATGATTTCAGTCGGCGAAAACCCGGTGCTTTCATGCTCGGCGGAGCGATAAGCCATTAGAAGGTACGGCAGCCAGGCATCCCAGTCTTTCTGATTTTCACTTACAACAAGGGAGAGCATATCTTCTAGGGTTCGATTAAATCGCTCCACCATCCCGTCGGATTGTGGATGGAACGGTGTCGTCCTTGTCTTGTGAATGTCTAACAGTCGACACATATGTTGGAATAGTTGGGATTCAAATTGTCGGCCCTGATCAGTGTGAAGTTCTTCGGGGACACCAACCTGCAGATAAACTCTTCAACCAGTACCCTGGCGACAGTTTCGGCTTCCATGTCGGCTATTGTAATTGCTTCTGTCCATTTTGTGAAATAATCAGCTATGACAACAACGTACCGATTACCCCGACTTGATACTGGGAGTGGTCCCATGATATCCATGGCGCAACGTTGTAGTACGTGTCCGGTGCCATACTGCTTTAAAGATGCATTGGCCTTTTTCCTAGGGCCCTTGCGTGAAGCGCAGGCGTCACAGCTCTTACACCATTTCTCCACATGGCCCCTATAACCACTCCAATAGTACAGTTCTCGAATACGTTTAAGAGTCTTCTTCGTCATAAAATGACCTGAAAGTCTATGGTTATGGGACTTATCCAGGATTTCTTCCTGAATTTCTTTTGGGACTACTAGCTGATGCAGTTCGCTATCTCCCGCGTCCGTCTCAAATTTACGATAGAGTACACCCTCTTTAAGAAGTAAGCGATCCCATTGGCTCCAATAGTTTTTTAAAGCCGGACTGCCTGCAGTTATTTGCTCCCAATTCGGTCTTCAATCCTGCACTTCTTTCCAAAGTAGTATAGGCCCAATGTAGCTGTCGTCAATTTGCATTTTCCGCAACTCAGCATGTGTCCATCGGTGGAACCAGGAAGATGGTTGACTTTGTGAAATATCTCGATGTTTCTCCACAGTTTCAACAACAGGCTCTGACTCATTTCGTCTGTTTATTACAAACACCTGTTTCACGGTCGGCTCCGCAAGATTTGCTTTTTCTGCCTGATCTTCTTTTTCTTCGGATTTTTCACAGTGTCGGCATTCATCGCAGGGGCGTCTTGATAGGGCGTCAGCGTTGCCGTGTATTCTTCCTGGTCGGTGTGTTATGTTAAAGTCATATGTTGAGAGAGTCTCCAACCATCGGGCTAGCTGTCCCTCAGGATTACGAAAGTTTACTAGCCATCTTAAAGCGCCATGATCAGTTCGAACCACAAACTTGGCTCCATAGAGGTAGTGATGAAAGTGTTTGATCGAGAGAACAATGGCCAGCAGCTCCTTACGTGTAACGCAATAGTTCCTTTCCGTCTTAGATAGAGCCTTACTGAAGTAAGCTACAACCTTTTCTTGGGAAGACCCTTCAGTCACCTGGGACAGTACAGACCCTATGGCAAAGTTACTGGCATCACTGTCGAGGATGAAAGCCCGTTTCTCGTCCGGATAGACTAAAATAGGCGCCGACGTGAGCTCCTGCTTCATCTTTCTGAAAGCAAGTTCACAGTCATCATTCCATCTAAAGTCCCTTTCTTTTTCAGTTAGGCGAAACAAAGGTGCGCAAATATGGGAGAATCGGCGATAGTATGAACATAACCCGACGAAACTACGCACTTCCGTAGTGGAACAAGCCGTAGGCCACTCTAGTACACACCGGACTTTCTCAGGGTCAGGGGCGATTCCTTCGCTTGAAACGACATGTCCTAGGTATTTGACTTTCCTTCGGAAAAGATTACACTTTTTCGGGTTGAGCTTTAGTTTCGCCTCACTAAGCCTCTGAAAAACGCCACCAAGTCGTGTAAGAGTTTTCTCGAAGGAGTCTCCATATACGATGACGTCATCAAGATACAGCAAACACGTTTGCCACTGCAGACCCTTTAACACCCTCTCCATAAGTCTCTCGAACGTCGCCGGGGCGTTACAAAGTCCAAACGGAAGCACCTTAAACTGGAATAGACCACTTCCTGTAACGAAAGCAGTTTTTGGACGGTCGCGTTCTTGAACCTCAACCTGCCAGTACCCGCTCGCCAGATCGAGCGTTGAAAACCACTTTGCCCCGGAAAGAGTATCTAGGGTGTCGTCAAAACGGGGTAGGGGGTACGAGTCCTTTTCGGTTACGTCATTTAGCTTCCTGTAATCGACACAGAACCTAGTGGAGCCGTCCTTCTTTTTCACTAGTACTATCGGTGAAGCCCAAGCACTCATCGAAGGCTCGATAATGTCATGGTCAAGCATTCTCTCCACTTCTATCCGAGCCTCACCCTTACGGTGTATCGGAAGTCTACGTGGCGCTTGGCGAATTGGTCTTACCGCCCCTGTGTTAATCTGATGTTGCACCAGGTCTGTTCGTCCAAGGTCCTCTTTTGATCTAGCAAAAACATCGGCATTGACTGCAAGGCATTTCCTGACTTCATTGGCTTGCGCCTCGGTTAATTCAGTACAACTCCGTAATGCAAGCTCCTCTAAAGGTTCTGCCAACTGAGTAGGCCCAGTAGGCGGTCCATCATCACCCCTACTTCTTCCTTGCAGGGTTCTACAGCCCACAGACGGCTTGTTTTCTATTACTTCTGCAGCGTAGCATTCACCTACGAATGTTCCCTCATAAAGCGTAATAGGTCGGTTCGACGGGTTCATCAGTCTCAGCGGTACCAGCTCATTTGAGGGGTCCACGAGTATCTTGGCAACCATCAGACCATGTCTTTCTGTAAACCTTTCGTTACACTCCACTACAGCAGGTACATCGACTCCAGCTCTTCCTGGAATTCTGGCTGCTACCATTTTCTCGCTTTCCGGGGGGATCACTACCGTTTTAGCTATCACAACCCTACAACCATCGACATTCTTTTCGATGTTGTCATGTTGTATACCTCGAATGGTCAGCTCCCCTTTCCCAGCGTCAATAGTACAGTTATACCTCTGAAGGGCATCGATGTCTGCCAACCAGATCTCATGCTCTACTACAAAGCTACCTACTTTCAACTGGAGTCTGCCACACCCGAGAACGCGAGAGGTCTACCGTCTGCAACAGCCATGTCGAGAGATACATCCTTGAGCTCCAGAGTCTTTTTGGCGGACAATTGCTCGAAGAATCCCGTTCGCACTACCGTCAGGTCAGCTCCGGTGTCGACCAGTAAACTCACTTCGACACCCTCTAGCTCTCCTTGTACGTACAAACCTCTCTCGCCTACAGACCGCAACCTCTTCCATGAGAGTGGTACATTGACGGGCTTACCATGTGGACTAGTCGGTCTTTGCCCTACAAGACCGACTTCTCCTCGTTTTCCTGTTTCTTTGTCTCCTCTGCAGGGGTACCATCTTTCAAGGGGAAAGGACAGTTCCTCCGAAAATGGCCCATCTCTCCACAGTTCCAGCATTTGATGCTTTTCCGCCTTTCTTGGCCTTCCCTTGACACATTTGTGTTGTTCACTACGAGCAGTTTCTGTAGCTGTTAAGTAAGTTCGGAGAATCCTTCGGTCATTGCTGTCGCAAGTGTTTTACTGATATCATCTATCGCACCACACTTGTTTTCTTGACCTTCTGTCTTCTCTGATACAACTCTTACTACAGCCCTCTTCTGGGTGCCCTTCCTCTGTTCGGAGAGGGTGAAGGCTTCCAGCTCGGCTGCAATGCTCACTGCTTCCTCAAGGGTCTTGGGTCTTGACTGATATATCTTCCATCTGATGTCACTGTCGCTTATGGCATCTATGAAGAACTCTTTTGATAGGGTCTCTTTCATCTTAATAGAGGCATTAGGGTAAGCACGGGAGAGAAGTCGCTGTATATCATGGGCCAGTTCTGGAATACTCTCCCCTTGTTGTCGGGTCCTGTTGCGTAAGAGCGTTCTGAATAGTTCTGTCTGGTTAGCTCTCCCGAATCTTTGTTGGAGCGCATCCGTGAGAGATTCAAATCTTCTTCTCTTCGCTGCATCAAGATCAGCAAGGACAGCCTGTGCTGGGCCCCTTAGGTTTGCCGCTAGTTGTAACGCCCTTGTTCTCTCATCCCAACAGTTTAGCTCTGATATTAGCTCAAACTGAACTATGTAATCCTCCCAGGGTGTTGAGCCATTGAATGAGGGCGCTTTTACTCTGGAAACACTCGAAATGGGGGCCTGGGGCTCATACTGTGGGTGCCACATTCTTTGCCGACTGATTTTTTCATCATAACTTACAGACAACCTTCGATTATTCCCTTCCTCCCGCCATGGATACCCTGGTCTCACACCAGGTCGCAATTCGTTTGTTCTAAAACGCCCCCGGCCGTAGGTTGGAGCGCTTTCATATACCTCTGTCGGCTGTTGCATTGCAATTTCTTCCCTTGGACCACCCCGTGGTTGCCATCTACTCGCCTCCAGGGCATCCTCTCTAGCTGTCCTCTTGTATCCCTGGTTTATCAACGGACGGCGGTCTTCGTCTCCCCAAGCTTCACCACGTTCGTCGGCCAATTCGTACGATCTGCCTACCGTCGGGCGACGGTTTTCGTCCCTCAGAGCCTCTGGACCCACAAGAAAGTCAGCCAACTTGTCGCCGTCCCCTTTATCTCCCCAGCCAGGCTCGTCTTGATATTTCGTCGTTTGTATCGGCCCTTACCATGATCTCGGTCTAACTGGCACGTTCAGAGGGTCGAATTCATCCACATCAGGGATGTTCTCGTCCGGAAGTGACCACGAAGCCGGCTCGTTCACCACAGACTGGTCGAAGGGGTTGGTCCCAGACATCTCGACTCGGTCCACACTACCAGAGAGGCACTAGAATCCCATCGCTGCCACCAATGTAACGCCGCCAACGTCTAGTAGTGTAAAACCTGTCTCGAAACCAACTGGAGGAGGGTAGGGGAGGTAGATGGGGGGACGGGTACAGATTAACCAAAATCAGGAGGCAGACACCAGAGTTGTAGGATTAATAAAAGTATAATTTCTCATCTCGTTCTACATCTACAGCGTATAATACACAATATTTACATTTGCCCAATATAACGTACTGGGGTCGGCACAACTCACGGATAAGCAGGGCTAAGTTAGACTGGGGCTGCGCAAGGTCGGGCATTCTTGACGTCTGCAATCCACCGGTGTCGGGCACCCCATGCTTCGGGCGATTCACCGATGTCGGGCAGCCTAGGCGTCGGGCGATCCACTTACTCGGGCAGCGCAGAGATGCGGGCACTCTAAAATGCTTAAACACATTTGTTTGGACTTAGCAAATATTATAACCTTTGCCACGAGCCGCCAAAAGGACAGTTCCTCGTCTTGCACCCGACCGACTCTTTCATTAACGAAAGAGCCCTTCATTAAATACCCCGGAAATAACCCCCCGTATACACACGTCCGTACATAAACTGTTAAAAGGCTTAGACCAATCAGGGACTACCAGAATATAACTACAGTTAGCTGCGACCAATGGGATCGACTCACACACCCACCGCCGTGCCTGCCTATGCCAGTCACGGGAATACATCGATATAGCAAAATTACGTAATCAGTTCTTGTTCCGGATTAACATCTCTCGTTGCCTCCGCGGAGCTCAACGGATATAACCCCTGAGGGAACGAAACGTATCTCGCTAAGGAAAAGTCATAGCTTTCCGCTACACTACATTACACGCTACATTACACGAATGTTCAAAAAGTGAGTTTTGAGTAAACGCGCTCTAAAGATTTTAACATTTTGACTTTAGTATATCGTAATTAATAAAGGATCTTTTGTACTAAAAGTTGTCAATATATTTAATATAACAAATATAACTTTGAGTTCTCATATTTGTTGCTGATCGGAAACTTTCTTATAAAGTAGTAATTTTGCTGAAAACATATTCGTCGTTATGTCATGTAATTTTTCAGTTAATTTTAGACATTCGTCACACATTCGTCACTATGCTAGAACTAAATTTTGAAATTTCGTCATGTCACATACTCATATTCGTCAC
>KN887539.1:25386-54320 GCA_000934455.1 Apostichopus parvimensis | reverse complement strand
TCAAGGAGAGCCGGCTGCTGAAAGGGGTGGTACATGGGTCGTATTAATTATTAAAAGAACGCCCACGTTTTGTTACAATGTATAAAATATACAAGAAATTTGTATGGGTAATGCGCGGATATAAGTTTTTTAGTATGTTTTTCTTCAGTGACATGGATGGCGTCGGAAAGGGGGGTATTGAGGAAGTGGGGTAGGGAGGGCATGGAGAGCCGGCTGCTGAACGGCGTGGTACGTTGGTCTTATTTATCTTAAGAAGAACCACCAAGATTGTCTACAATCTATAAAATAGACAAGGGATTTGCATAGGTTATCCACATATATCAACATTATGTGTCTTAGTATGTTTTTCTTGGGTGGCATGGAGG
Organism: Apostichopus parvimensis; assembly: GCA_000934455.1. Taxonomy (NCBI): domain Eukaryota; kingdom Metazoa; phylum Echinodermata; class Holothuroidea; order Aspidochirotida; family Stichopodidae; genus Apostichopus; species Apostichopus parvimensis. The sequence continues at coordinate 53,955 of KN887539.1, read as the reverse complement.
GGGTTGTATAGGGTGAGGGGAGAGGTTAGAGAGTGCAAGGAGTGCCTGATGCTGACAAATAAATGAAGTGGAATAACATGGATATAATTTAGATATCATGTTGTTCGTGTTAATTTAATGTCGTTGTGAAATTCAGTTACAGCTATACTTATTGCAACCATCCCCTAACATCTTAAAAAGAACTTCAGTACTGTATCATTGAAAAGAACTATACAGGAATACGTAATGACTTATGTAGGTTAAATTATCCATTACGAAATTAATTAACATATCCGAATGAGGCTCAATGGTGTTATGTAATCGTTATCCCGACCCCATTCCCAACATCGACCGGATCTGTTCCAGCTTTGGGCAAAACCTAGGTCTTAACAACATTGTTTATCAAATTGTTTCGGAAGTCAATTTGCATGGCATGATGGGACAGATACTCTTTGGTATAACGGTGTGGATCCTTATAAAGCTCAGTAACAATTATATTGACAGGCGCTGTGCCTTTAATGATGTATCACAAGTCCTGCATAGTTGGTATGTTATTAGTGTGATCATTTATCTGGTATATTATAAATATAGCTTCAATATTCTTTCTTTGTTTTTTGCAATATAAAATGGTACCAGACAGGCATTGCATATATCACATGTAGAATTTAAAACATTGTCCTTTGCATTTTCGTTAAAGAAAGGCACAGCGTAAGCCACACTAGATACTATATAATATGCTTAATACCTTTCATACATGGCAAGAAAAGGTCAAACTGCCATCGATGTATACTTCATGTACGTAGCCTTTTTGTAGGTTCTAGCGACCTCAGATCCCTCAATAATAATATATATTGCGATTTTGATAGAATGAGACCTTCATGTTTTATGTTTTTTCATTTTCAAAACATATTTCCTTTCATATTTGGGGGTTAAGCAATCAATTCTTTCGGTCATATGTTGGAACTATGTCATTTACAGAACACTGATAATTTTATTGGTCAGTTTCAACGGAGCTATTGGAAATTTTGCATGATACAGCAGTATCATCGGCATATTTTGTACCAGAAATGTGTGAGTTTGACCTAATTTCATCAGTATACATAGTAAATAATATAGCAGATAATGCCCCCCCCCCGGGCACATCAACCTTTATTTCCGACATCCCTTTATCCAACATAACTTTTGTGGACCATCCTTGAAGAAATTGTGCCAGCCCATGAATAAGCCATGTTTCTTTCATTAATCGTGAAAGATCAATCATTAATTGATTTGGCAAAACAGTATAAAACGCACTTGAATAGTCAAGAAAAGACCCTTTTTATAGTTGTTTCCTTACAATCTAACTGACACAATATCATGGATTAATAAAATGTCTGATGTCTGCAGGACATGGGTTCTTCGATTGGCTTGTAACTTCCGTTTTGGAACAGCCAGTGACTTCGCCTTTCTTATGAAGAGAACCTTATGTGGTTAACAATCCCAATGTATGGAAACCAGGGCTGAGGGTGTATCAGTTTGGCGAAGTTCATTTGGTTTCTGTGTTCATGTTTCGACTTAGTTTATTTTTCCCAAAAGTCTGGTATAACTTTCCCTTATGACCCTGGACGTCTCAGCCTGTGGAAGAAAACATCCAAGATTCTCTCATTTCTAAAGGGTGCTATATAGTAAATCTGTCTAACGCCGCCGGTGTTTTGATGTTTTAACTTGTCATAATACTGGTATTTGTGTATTGGACTGTTAACATTTACACTGAGACTGACAGAAAACCAAGAGAATTAATGTATACTACACCCCCCCCCCACTCCATCCCAAGTCTCACTATCACATCAAATATTGGCAAAAAGGTAGCTCCATGCCAATTTACTCCCGTACCGTGCAAGATAAAGGTCTTAGATATGTTCGGGATAAGTTCATCACAAGGATCTCCGTTATATAAGTTCATTACGATGGTTTGGATTCCTTCCATTTAATCCTAAGGTATTGTTAGGCTGACACTAAGAATGGCTTAAATTAATTAACCTTGGTCTAAGTATTGTAGCCTTGGCGGTCACAATTACAATTTGAGTGGTTTTTCATATTTTTTATACAAGTTACATCCATGGTCATCATGGTCCTGACTTACACCATGGGTTTCCTCATTTACATAACTCTAATTAAATGTACCGACACTGTTGCACTGATTCAGTAGAGAAATAGCGTTACTGTACTGTATATAGCTACTCGCGCAACAGGTACAAGCATCGAATGTATTGCAATCAAAACACTAGGCTGCTATTCAGGTATACTATTGTTGACCCACTGGTCATTCCGTTTTCACGATTGAGGCTATCGTGTAGGAGATACTGCATTAATTAATAGATGAGGTGGAAATAATAAAAATATTACCTTCCCATAGTCCGGGGTGCTTTCAAATGGATGTAAGTTGGTTCTAAAATCAGTATGACATGGTTGTTATGTTGGACTTGTCCCAAAGGGTAACATTCGTCGTTATGCAAAAACGCAGAAACTTTGACAAATTGTGTTACTGAGTGGTCATAATGACGAATGTAGTATTCGTCAGTATGTGAAAACGAGAATGCGCCTTAGATGGACATTCGAATAACTAAGAAACTAGACATTTTTAGAACTTCTAACCCGGCTCAATCGATTCTTCACCATCGAAATAGGTAAGAACAATATTTAACTCAATTTCGCCAAAAGTGCATATTCGTCACTACGCCAAAACGGGGACGATTTGTTTGTGTGTGTGTGCCAGTACTACCAGTAGCCATTGAGACATGCTCTGGGCTTTGTTAGGTCCTGTTTTGACAAATTAATCCAAGACTCGAGGATAGATCACAAGCCTAGGCCGACATTGAATATTGATAGGCCTAACGTTAGTCTACCTATCGAACCTACACTGGTGTTTATTTCATTTCTTTGTTTCATGACAAATAAAATTTCAAATAAATGGTATCATAAAGTAACAGATAGCAGTATATAGTAGCTGTCGATCTATCCTTCATGAGTGCTACGTAAATCACTTCTAGTCTAAGGCAAACTAGTAGTAGTATGGTATTGAAGAGCCTTTTCCTAATTTTCGTAGTTGGCATTCGTATCACATGAGGAAGTTATGTATACTTTCTTGTCACAGTAATGCTCTAACATGAGTATTAGTAACAGGCCTATAATTACCTTCATCGTTCGTGTATTGAACAATGGATGCACCTTCTAGGCATGGAAATTTTCCACCCTCAATACTGGTTCATATCTCGGCACATTTAGCGTCGGTTGGCCAACTGTTGGCTGTAAATTTCGTTAGACTTTCAGCCCATGGTTCTCTTATTATACAGTACGTTATGCAGACGAATTGTAAACACGTTACATACACACAGTCTGTGTATATACATGACGCCGAGCCGTTTCTGTATCAGCTGACATATCACATGATACACAATAAGGATTTTGATGAGCTCTTTACTGAAAAATCGCTGCGACGGGAGAAGTCCTAACAACGCAAAGCGGACCAAATGAGTCCGTCTTAAACTGCTGTTTACTCTTAAAATAACACTTCCCGAACCATCCAACATCAAGAATTGTAATTAGCATATGAAAACACACCAGAATATGTGGTGAAACCTTGGTACTAAATATGTGCAAAGACTGAACGATATCGAGCCTGCCCAGATGGACTATAGTGAGACAAGACCTTTTCTGACAAAAGCCATGTTGAGCCTCTCTGATCAAAGACTGACTGCTGAAGTGAGAGACCATGGACTTTTTAACAAGTCTCCATGACCTTACAAACAACACTAGTGAGACTAACGGGCCTATAATTACAGGGCTTACACTTATCACCCTTCTTGAAAATTGGGGTAATATTAGCACATCTCCAGTCCTTAGGAACATAACCTTCATTCAGAAATTGACTAAAAACCGATGAGAGTGGAACGCAGAAATGGTGTGCAAAAGTATTCAACAAATACGGATGGATTGCATCCGGTCCAGAAGCTTTAGAAACATTAAGACGAAGCAGCTCCTTTAAGACAACCTCATCCGAAATAAGACCGTATTCAGTTTAGGCCTATCACTGCCCCCCTGAAAATCTGCAATACTACTCATATCTTCCCTCGTAAAAACCGACACAAAATAGTTGTTCAAAAGATCTGCAAGATCCTGACTATCAGTAACTTTATTATCAGCCTGTGGTGCCCTAAGAGAAACAATTGCATCTTTAACTTTCTGCTTTGACCTGACATAAGAAAAGAAGGCCTTTAGGTTATCCTTAATTATTAGGGCAATATTATTTTCGACATTAAATTTTGCATCAGAGACTAAGCAATCTACCTTCAGCTGATGAATTTTAAACTTGGCCAAAAGAGATTAAGATTTTTAGTCCTCCAAAACAACTTGTACATTGTACGTTTTTGCCGAATTGCACATCTAACTTTGTTATTCATCCAGTGAGGCATACTGCTTTTACGACGACGATTCTTCCACGGAACATGATTTTCCATCATTACCTTTACTTTATGAGCTAAACAAATCCAAGACTGAGAAGCACTCATATCTCTAAACAAATTAATCCAATCAGTACCCTTTAGTAAAGTTTCAATTGCCTCTGTATCTGATCCTGAAAAATAAGGGACTTTTCACCTGCTAACAGAATTTACGACTTTGCAAACAACATCAAAAGGTAGTATATCATGATCACTAGTTCCTAGTTTTCCTAGACCCGTCAAATCAACAACATTGCTTGGATCAGAACTCAAAACAAGATTGAGGATGTTATCCCCCCTAGTAGGGAAAGTAACATGTTGATGTAAAAAGCAATCTTGCACAACATCTTCAAAGTAACTACCCTTCGTACTACTGGAACCATCTGTCCAATTAATGTCAGGAAAATTAAAGTCGCCCATTATAACAACATCACCTTTAGCAGCCTTCCTAATTGAATCAAACAGCAAGACATCGTTATCATCCCTAACATACAGTAAAACTCCCCCACCAATCCCATTATGAGTATCCCTTCTGTCCTGACGATACACAACATACCCCGGGTGAGAAACCTCAGCACTATCAATGTCCTCCTTGACATGTCACACTTAAGAACATACTTAAGTATACTGCTGATCATTGTTACAGTTAAGAAAAATTTCACGACAAAGATAAGAATGAATTATTCTTAAGTTGCTTTTGGATCTAAAAGATAAGAATGTTCTTAAAGTTAAGAACAATTACAGACTTAAGAAAGATTATTCTTCTTAAGACCAAGATAAGAATGTTGTTAACTTTTATGAAATAGGGCCCAGGTCTTCTTAACCCACCCCTCCCCCATTCAGAAGGTTTTTTTGGGGATGAAAGTAGGTCACTTTTGCATATTTTAGTGGAGCTATGTTATGTTTCTGAAAGAATTGCATAATAAGTTCATGTTTTGGTCCCTACATTCACTGAAATGTCCAATGAATTGATGTTCCCCGAACGAACATAACATTTTGGGAGGTTCCCAGAGTTGGCCTTCAATGATGTTCTCAGAGTTTAACAACAAAAATCATTTTATTCTGATAAAACCCCTATCACCCTATCAGATCACTGATAACAGTTTCACGATAGAACGCACCGAAAGCTTTGCAAAGTGGAAATGAAACAGGCAGAACAGGACTTTATCAATAATACGATAATAGATGGAATTGCAAACACGAATAACAAACCTTTCTGGAAGGCCAAAATATTACTAAACCAATTTTCGTCAGTCTTCACCACAGAGACCCGTGGAGATGCGTCCTTTGATATACCTCAAGACTTGCGCAAAACAGCTAGCGCCAGGACTTTCGCTGATATTTTACTAGTCGGTTGTCACTGGTCAGCTTCCTGAGGACTGGCGGAATGCAATTGTGGCACCTATATTAAAAAAAGGGAATGTCCACCTGGCTGAAAACTATCGTACTGTCTCTCTGACATCAGTAATCTCCAAGTTACTTGAACACATCATCTGTAAACATGTCTTGGGTCACTTGGATCGGAATAACATCCTGACATCCCTGAATCATGGTTTCCGTAAAGGATTTTCTTGTGAGACTCAACTTGTAGTAACAATGGATGATTTATTTAAACATTATCACAGAAATACACAAACTGATGTTATCACATTAGACCTCTCTAAGGCCTTCGATACAGCTCCACATAAAAAGCTGTTGAATAAGCTAGAGGGCTATGGCATAAATGGTAGCATCTTCAAGTGGATTGATTCCTTCCTGACTCAGCGGAAAATGTGTGTGGCTGTTGATGGTGAAATCTCTGAGTGGACTCCTGTTCTCTCTGGTGTCCCCGAGGGGACAGTTCTTGGTCCTTTGCTTTTTCTTTGTCATATAAATGACCTCCCTGATTGTGTTTCGTCACAAGTGAGATTGTTTGCTGATGATTGCCTTCTCTATAAGCTTATAAGGAAACAGAGTGATCATATTGCGCTACAACAAGATTTTGAAAATTTAGTCTCTCGGGCTGATGCCTGGGGAATGAGTTGAGTAGTATAAATAAGTCAACACTTGTTTATAGCATAAAGGATAAAATCTTTAAACAAGTAAATAATAATCCTTACCTGGGAGTTATCATCTCTCATGACTTCAAATGGAGTACCCATATAAGTAAAAAAGCTGCTAAAGCTAGCTCCATGTTGGGTTTGCTAAAGAGAAACCTCAAACGTTGTCCTGTGTAATGTAAGAAACTAGGCTAAACATCTCTGGTGAGAAGTAGCTTGGAATATGCTTCCATAATTTCGGATCCCTACCAACAAGGGGACATTAATCGATTGGAAAGAATTCAACGTAGAGCTGCTCCCTTTATTAGCGGTGACTATACTTCCCGAGAGGAAGGGTTTATGACTAGACTGCTCGAAGAACTAGAACTCTCAACACTTGAAAACCGTAGAAAAACTGCTTTTTACGTGCAAAGAAAACGGACACGGACCAAAGGTCAACAAAACCAAAAACAATCCGAGTCTGTTAAACAACCACGAAAACCCAACCGAAAACCCACAAACAGAAACCTCTCACCAACCCACAAACGTATACAATGCGTATTAGCGTATTAGGTAGCGCATTAGGACTTCCGCCGTGAGCATGCCTAGGAGATGTGGTCGGCAAACCATGCGTTCCAATATCGAAGCCAACTCTCCTGAAGATTACTGGAGGAAACCTATTTTCATAACATACCTAGACCACTTAATCTCAGAATTCAACTCCAGATTCACGCATGCCAGTAAAGTGGCAGCTAGATCTCTCAGCCTGCTACCCGCACACATACACGATCTTAATGATGAGGAGATGTCCGATATTCACCAGTTCTATGCTGCAGACATGCCCTCTCCAAATACCGTCACCCATGAGATCAACCTGTGGAAGAGAGAATGGCGTAGTACCATCGAAGACAGGCCAAAGGATATAGAGGAAACTCTGAACCGTATGAATAAATCATTCTACCCCAACATCACTCAAATCTTGAGGCTCCTGCTAATGTTACCAGTGCCATCTGCATCTGTAGAAAGAAGCCACTCGGCATTGAAGTTAATAAAAAACAAACTAAGGTCAACAATGGAGGACGAACGGCTGAATGCTCAGGTGTTGTTATACGTACACAAGTCAATAAAGCTTGACTACATTATAATTGACATGTATGCAAGTAGGAATATCAGACGAATGATGCTTTGCAACCCACTTGCAGACTGACAATCTCCTCCATTATTCAGGAACATTCTGAGATAATATAGCTGTGCCTTTCTTTGTATGAGAGTATTGACAGTCCACACTCTTTTGGTCCCTATGGCAAGGGTTATTTTGATGATGACAACATTTCAGAGTTGACTATTATCAGTACCATGATGTCATGACTTCCATGTTTTAACGGTTTTGCTGCCCGTAGACTGAGATTGGACTTCCTCTGGATACAGACTGCCCTTTCTAAATTTGAGCTATTCTGTTTATCTCTTATTGTTGCTATCATTATTAAAAGTATTCAAAATTGACTATTTATCATGCTGGAATCATTGATTCTAGATATAGATGTTAGAAATTTATGTATCGCTGCTCAGAAAGTTGCTTATGGGGGATAAACTCTATTAATTATGTGTTCTGTGGACCACCATCGAATGGCGTCATGAGATAGTTCGAGGTTTATTCCGTCATCTGTTCGATCGAGATACCCACATGACATGAACATACTCATCCATTGCCTCGTGATCCATGTAAGAATGGTAGTTTTTCATTGCAACTTACCCTAGTATTGCGTGACCTCACGAGGCTACTTTGAAGAACATGAAATTATTGCACCTTAATGATATCCCACGTGTAATTTTTTGTAAAATAAATTTGCAAAAAGAGTACACCATCATTCTGATAAAGTGAAGGTGAGAGGGGCACTCTGACTGCATCAATAGTCTCCATCTGGAAGGGGCATCCAAGATGAAATGGCCTGGAGTAGCCTGGTAAAAAGTAGTTTGCATCACCACCTACTCCCCAAAGACGTAAATGCCAGCTCATTGCTCGAAATTGCAAATATATGACCGGCAAACCATGAATACATGATTTATTGGAAATCAATTTTACTCCAAACTTTCACGAAAAGTAGCACCAGATTGCACCGAGGACCTCCATATTTTGTGAAACTTTCCAAAGGGGAGGGTTACCCACTCCCCTTAGACCCCTCCCCCAAGACGACGATTAGGCATTTCCCATCTGCCCCCCCCCCCTTAGGCGAAATCCTGGATCCGCCACTGGAATGGGATGGTTCGGTAGTGCTTTTTACGTGACCCGCCCTGCGGGATCCAAAACGTCGCGGCCAAACGTCACTATTCACCCATCCGATTCTAACAAAGAAAATTCCAACATTTACAAAACCACAGACGACCAGCACGCAGCGAAACGAAACACCCCTCCCCAGCACACCAGCGTCCAAAAAAGTTGACACGGTAGTTACTGTACCGAATAGGAAAATCGTGTTCGATTTGTACAAAGCACACTTTAGAGGTCTTATTAATAATAGTTCTGTCGAGTTTAACCCTCCTTGGCGTCGGTCCAGGGAACTTGAACTGGCAGTTCCAAGATTGATCCGTATATATAATAAAAATCCTTATAATTGAATAATTGAATAACTGAATCCGAAGCGCTAGTGAGTGGTGGGTTGTATTGCTACATCCCACACATAAAATGTCCGGTGGATATGCGAAGTATCGGCCTTTTTAGCCAGCTTTCGCTGTGGTGTAGGCGATGGTATATATTGTAGTGCTTTTCTACTAAAGTAATATTACTGCTTAGAAAACAACCTTCGCTGAGACGCTGACCAATACACTGAACGAAGTTACTGGAAAAAAACCATGTCGCTGTACACTTTAACTTATAACCCAACTATGGAATAACAGCATTATCCACTCTAAAGCAGTGGCAACACTACATTTATATATCCCTGAACCTCCCCCCCCCCCCTCTTATAAAATGAAAACGAGAGTGTAGGTAATGTTAGCACAGGCAACACTGCAACACATGTTTCTCGAACAGCAGCAAATTGCAAAAGACAAGTAATATATTGAGAATAATTATAGAGACATTTTGTCTTTCCAGAAGTGGCCGTCCAAATACATAAGACAGACTTAACCCGAGTCCAAGTCCACAGATTTAAAAAATTTATAAAGGTGTGTATCTCAGACACAAAACATGGTATGAAAATAGGAGTTTCACACAAAAGGACCTGAATATGCTTTTAGACAAGAATAGTAAAGTTATATTGTGAATGGCAAAACATGTAATTTTCATGCTGAATCCCTAATATGTTAAAGGAAAATATGAATGATATTTTAAATGTGGCAATTTATTGATTAATGGAATGGGTTGGGGGGGGGGGGGTTAGGTCCAGGTTTGTGACATTCAGGACTTTCAAGTATTTCCTCCTTCACAATTGCATAAGACCATAAGGATACACAATCTGAAAACAACACTTATAGGGTGAAATTTAAATAGCATTTCTTGTAACTTTATCAAATTAGGCTGTTGTAAAATGTTTGAAATGTTCTCTCAGCAAGTGACAAAAGCCAAAGAATTTATTTCAATAATTACAAATATGCAATTGATGGTGACATCCCAGCAAACACAAAAACGTTGAAATAACGTTATTAAAACGTTTCGTCTTTTGTTTTGAAAACGTTTTCAGGCTATTATTTCAAAACTTTTTATCGTTAAAACATTAATATAACATATAACATTTATATCCCATAAAAACGTTATGCCGACGTTTTCATAACACCACATTTAACGTTGAATAATATAGCAATAGGGGAAACAATAATGCATGAAATTACAAATATTCCATCCACAGACTACAGTGTATTGAAAGAAATGATGGGCATGGAATATTTGAGGAGCTTCAGGTTAGTCCATGATACTAGTACTTGTTGTGTACTGACAATTCTTATCGCATGATTCTTAATAGCGCCACCAGTATCGATCCTAGCAGGTTATACTAGTTGACAACTGGTCACATGAAGTTGTTGTTCGACAAAATGGCTGATTAAACTAATCGTATGAAAGCCGTGGATCTTATTACTATTTTTTCTGGAATCAGGTTCAATCCGATATATCCGACGTAGAAAGACGTCGCATTGGCGAAGAGGATTAATACAATACTCGGTAAACTCAACAACAACCAAGATGACAATAAATTTAGACTCGAATATTAGCAATTTCGACGTGACAGGTCATGTTACCAGCATAGGCCCCAGGTGGGCTAAATGGAAACGGGCACTACAGTACTATGTTGTGGGAAAAGGAATCACCGACCCAAAACAGAAGAAAGCGTTATTCTTACATACAGCCGGTACGGAAGTATTCGAGAGTTTAGCTGATCCAGGAGTGGCCTCGGGTGTTACAGACACAGCAGACGAGTACGAAAAGGCACTGATGACACTAGACAACTATTTGAACCCACAAATTAAAATACCGTTTGAGCGTCACGTATTCAGACAGATCAGTCAGGACAAAAGTGAAACGGTGGACCAGTATGTTGCTAGACTTCGGCGACAAGCACATAATTGTGGATTTGAAAACCAATCCGAACAGATTAGAGACGAAGTCATCGACAAATGTCACAAAAATTAACTCACACGTAAGTTACTGCTGAAAGGGCCAACAGTAACACTGGCAGAACTGCACAAAATAGCACGATCGATTGAAACAGTGGATACACAGCTCAGGCAAATGGAGAATGTTACTCCAAATCAAGCTGCTGCTCAAGTCAACAGTGTGGATAACAAACAATTCCACGGTAAGAGAACAGGCCCCAAAGGCGGGAAGGGACAGAACAGAGATAGGCCCAATCAGAATAGGCCTACAGGGACATGCTTTCGTTGTGGCAATACAGGTCTCATCGCAAGAGATGCAAACTGCCCTGCCCTGCCAGAGATGCCAGAAATGTGAATTAAAGGGGCATTACGCGAAGCGTGCAAAACCAAGCCAGAAAGAATTCAAAAGGAACGCAGCTGAAGTAGCGATAAAGTGAACAAGGTACAGTCTGACAATGAATATGTATTTATTGTGACGGATCAAACCGGATCAGGACATGTGGAAGTCAGTGTAGGGGGTGTTCCAATTTCGTTACTCATCGACTCGGGAGCGACATGCAACGTCATTGGAGAAAAGACATGGGAGTATCTCAAAGCAAACAAGTGCAAATCGGAAAAAAGCGAATAAACAGCTCTTCGCATATGGGAGTCCGAAGCCCCTGGACGTACTCGCTAAATTCCAAAGGAATTCGGAAATCGATGGAGAGGAGACAAACAGTAATCAAATCAAAGGGAAGGCGGATTCTCTGCTCGGGAAAAAGACAGCGATGGCACTGAGGGTACTCGAGCTGGGACCCCGAAATTCCAGAATCCAGAAAATCGAAACCAATGAGGACGTTCTTGAAAAATTGCTTCGAAGGAATTGGCAAGTTGAAGGACAATGAGGCAAAAATAAATATTGATCCACATATCGCCGGTATCCCAAAAGGTAAGACTTGTACCATTCAACTTACGCGACAAAGTGGAAATGAAGCTGAAAGAGCTAGAGGAACAGGATATCATTGAGAAAGTGGTGGGACCGACCCCATGGGTAAGCCCCGTGGTAGTAGTACACAAGCCGTCAGGAGACATAAGACTCTGTGTGGACATGAGATTGGCTAATCAAGCTGTAATCCGTGAACGGTATCCAACATGAACGACAGCTCGATAATCAGTAAGCTAGATCTGAATATGCAATTTCATCAGATCGGGCTAAGCGAGGAGTCTCGTGCAATCACTACATTTGTTACACACACAGGACTATACCGCTATGAACGGTTGATGTTCGGCATCAGCTCAGCACCAGAGCTATACCACCATAGTATTCAGCAAGTTGTGAGTGGATGTGATGGCACCCATAACATATCTGATGACATTATCGTACACGGCAAGGATGTGGAGGAACACGACCAAAGACTGGAGAAGGTTCTGCAGAGGATCCAAGAGGCTGGATTATAATGTAAATAATGAGAATGAGGCAGAAAACAGCAAACTTGATATTGATCAGAGAGATGCCATAATCAATGAAGGTTGTAAAACACAAGGATCAACTGCAAGGCCAACCCGAGTCAAACGTTCACCAAAATATTTTGAAGATTATGTTACAGAGTAGGTAGTTTTACATGCAGAATATGGGTTCAGTTGCATAGACTTATAATGCAATTTGGATCTTTTTATACATGTAAGACAAACGAAAACAGCACAAGACAGGAAATATGGTATGCAGTCACATGATGTATTGCAGTCTCGTGATATATACATTCGCTTGACATTTGTTTAATATATGTAGGAATTTTGCAAGAGGATATCTTACGGTAAATTACTTTGAACAAACATTAAACCCAAAAGGATATACGCAGTGCATTTGACTATCTGAAAAATAATTAATACCGCATGATTCTTAATAGCGCCACCACTATCGATCCTAGCAGGTTATTCTAGTTCACAACTGGTCACATGAAGTTGTTGTTGGACAAAATGGCTGATTAAACTAATCGTTTGAAAGCCGTGGATCTTATTCGTATTTTGTCTGGAATCAGGTTCAATCCAATACATCCGACGTAGAAAGACGTCGCAGTACTGCAGAGGAATAATGAATGATACATGTTGTACCGAGGAAGGGGTAAAGGCAGGCATTACCGTTATTTTAAAAATTAGGTATATTAGATGTTAGATTTCACTGATATCTATCTGGTGAAAGCAATCCTGAATAATCAATGTGATAACAAGCAGTAATACAGGAAGCACCTTTAAAGAAATTCTGTACGCCAAATGTGAGGAGCTAATAACTTTCACTAAAAACTAAATGGCAAAGTACAAAAGTTGCATATTCCCCTTATTTGAAAATCCCTGCCATGGCATGGTCCCCTCCACCAACTGGGACACCATTTTGTGTGGTAAATTACTTATCTCGAGCTTTCAACCGATGACAATGACCTTATTAGTATTCATGACAAGCACATAAAATCAATACGGTTCATCTACCCACTGATGAATATCCATCAATCACTTGGTGAGTTATTGTGTATAGGTCTGCAATTCTTTGATAATGTTAAGTCCCGCCGCGGGTAATGTCGAATTTAATACACATCAACCAGTCACTAGTCAACAACTTCACACATCAACTTCCAGTTGCAGTATTATTGTACTTCCAATAACCTCATTATTTTTGATATGGCTACCAAAAGCAACGTGGTTCATCTACTCAACCATCCACTCACTAAGTACGATAACAGTCTAACTGACAGTTGTAACACATATTTTAAGAAAAGTAAATTTGAAAGCACTTTGAAAATCTATCTGCTTTTTAGTGGAAGATTCCACTTCTGACATTTTGTTCTGTGTATAGTAAAGGTTTTGTCATCATAAAAGCAGTAAAGAGCATCAATTTAGTTTTAATATGCAATACAATTTTTAATTTCAAGAACAAAGTTATTTAATTTCAAATACAACTCATCCAATTTGAAATATATACCTCAATGCAAATTGGCATAAAAGGAAGTTCCAATGCCCTTATAATCAAGTTCCAATGGCCTAATAATGAAGTTCTGTAGATAAAAGGCAATAACAATCATTAACTTAAAGGTGGGCTCGCTCGTAGATTCTGTCCTTCACACCACCCGTCACACCACCCGATTCAAAAATAATATCAATACTACCCTCTATTGGTTCGTCGCTGTTGTCACGTAATTTCTTAGCAATCCCGTATTTACGGCTAGTAAGCAGTATACGGGTTTGGCTAACTGGAGCGATGGCCTTGACGAAATTCCTGCATAGTCTTTGGCAGTGTCAGTAGAATGCGGTAAATTATTACACCGCGTTTCGTGTGTGTTGTGTGATACAAAACTCGTATCTGTAGTTTGTTCATACGTTCAGAACTGTTCACGCCTAGTGGGCTGTACAGTATAGGTTATGGTCGAGTTTTGCATCAGGCGTAGGCTTTAGTTTGACCAGGGAGTTGTTATGGAACAACTCCCTGGTTTGACTATTTTTAGGCCTACATGGTGGGCAGTCGAAGTCCGACCGGTGTGTGCCCTGCTTTCGTAGTTGATTGACCCATTAGGAAAGCTGTGCATGCTTTATCGAATATCAAAAGTTTAGCCTATAGAAGTGCAGTAACCTAATGCTATTTTACTGTAACAAACCAGTGTATTTCAAACTTTTCCAGATGCACCAGTCTTGTACTTACTGGAGTAAAGTATTTGCAAATATTGTAACCGAAGTCGCGAGTCGACATTTTATTACAGCTCGAGAAACTAATAGTGAATATAAGTCCGATACACACTCGTGTCACCAAAATAAAAAATACAAAGTGAAAAAAATTTCTCAAGTGATTACAACATTGGGTATGAAACGTATGGTCAAGTCCGTCATTTGTGAACAATTGGTATTTCATTCATTTTAGGTATGAATTATATATAGACAGTCTGTATTTTCATTTTTGTTATATATGCATTTTAGTTCTATATCAGGAGGGAAAGACAAAGCATTTTTTGTCATATATCGTATATAGATAAATATGTATATTTACTTACATTTGGGCTCCTGGCCACGGGCCCTTTGGGCGATCACAAAGCACTTGCCCTAGCTGCACCCCATCCTCGTAACCGGTGCACCGAATTAAAAATAACGAAACTTGAACGGTAAAAGGGAAGAAAAAGACGTTGCCATAGGGGCGGCTCCACCCTCTTCAGAAAATATTGGCAAAGAGGGAATAAGAAATGAACAATAAATTAAGTTATTTCCACTGAACTACTGTACTCCAGAATTGAATATCCTGCTTCTTGTTCCGAAAGGCTCCCAACGAAATGCCAAAAAGTCGGCAACGGGGATGAGGGTGGGGGAGGGGGTACCCAGCCCACCATGGGGCTACCCCTACACCTCATCACGACTGACTCGAATTACAACTCTCAACTTGATACTAGTCAAGCAAAAATTATCCTTCGAGAGTTGAACTGAAATTAGATGGAATTCCACAAAATACTAGCAGTCTGCATGGATCATACTCTATACCAAGGGCGTAGGAACCGGGGGTGCCCGGCCCTACAGTGAAAAATATGGGGGCGGAAGTATCATTCCGCCCCTCCGCTTTGCAAGTCAGAAAACACCTTTTTCAGTTCTGTCATTGGTTCTCAGAACATTTTGGCAGAAAAAATTCTCATTTGGAGCACCAAATTGCATCTAAGGCCAGGTGAAAATGCCAAATTATTTACAAAATGGAGTGGGTGTTGAAGTCTGCTATATTGCACCAAATTGCATATGAGGCCACCTGGAAATGCCAAAAAATTCCAAAGGGGAGGGGGACACACCCTTAGACCCCTCCCCCAGGCCGGCCATCAGTCTTCAGCCCCCCACTCAAAAGTACCTTATAATCTTCCATTTGCCGAATCCTGAAACTGGGAAGTACGTGGTGGGGGAGGGGGGAGATCCGTCTTGATCCGCAAGTATAGTGAACGTTCACCACAACAAGTGTGTTTAGCTTGGGACTATAGAATTGTCAACCTTGTGAACATATATTTTTGGGGGGATGGGGGGGGGGAGTCGGCAAATTAAAAAATACAGGGTAAACAGAGGATAGGAAATACACCAGTGAATGAGAGGAGGTGAGAGACAGGACTGATTGATCGTGTCGAAAGTTTTTTTTTTATATACATGTGATACACGAAGATAGACGTAAAATGTAGCATCGTTTCAACACTACAACACACACCCTCCCCCACGTTCAATATCATATCCCCTCTTGGCAACGGAAATAAACAAGTATAAATAAACCGATACAGATATTTATACCCGCTGTTAATCCGCAACTATTCCGGCTTGTTAAATCGTGTAGATTGACGGCTCTGCCGTCCTTTACTGCGTGTAGGCCTATATACAATACTACCAAGCTGAATGTTTCTCCTTGATCGAATTTCCCCAACCTTGCCCGCCTTCAATTAGAGGGTGGCCAAGCGACTGCTTTACAGTCATAGCTACTATCGAACAAAATGCACGAAAGCAATTGATCTCAATCTGGAGATGCAGATGTATCAATAGCTGCAGATCCAACGGTTTGTGAATGTCGCACGACCTGTTAACGGAAGTCTGGGAAAAGTGCTTGCCCCTGTCGTATGTTAGATTTCTTTTGTTCAGATACGTTCTTTTTCTTTCTCCGGAATACGCCTCCATGTTTAGCAACCTTTCGTGCATCAAATTACAATCTCGATACTGTGTTACTGCAAACTGGCTGTATTCAAAATACGTAGGTAAACACTGTGCTAACTACCTATCAACTTGAATATCCACAACACTGACCAACGTCAGTACACCATGGAGGTAAAAACACCTCGATGAGTAAACAAACGTACATCACCCGCGGCCATAGCTTGCAACACAATACCGTTCACAGCCAGGTACAGCTACGATCAGGTGACCACTCAGAAAAGTCATGTGAGTAATGGGTGACACGGAAAACCACAGCCCCCTATTTCTAAAAGTATACGACCGCCCTACCTTTAATATCATAAAATATGTAATATCACATTGTGCTTACAATTTAGCTACATGTGACTAATTTTTTTATGCTGCAAACTGGCCATGAAATATTAATGAGATGATGCTGTCCCCCCAGAAATGAAAAAGTGCAGGGTATTGACACTTTGGTAATTTGGAACAAGAATTTCTAATGTGACATGGCTTCATACTCCTTAGCCAGGTAACTCTCTTTTCTCTGTGATCACATGATATTACAGGGGTTTATGTTCAATTCACGTACACTTAATTAGGTATAGTTTGTAGTATAGGTAAGTTCTTTTTCATTTGCAAAAAGGGAAATCTAGTCAGGGAGAGCATGATATATGCAGGATTGCTTGATTTGTAATTTGAAGTTGTAACAACATTAAATTTGTATGCTATTGAAAATGTACAATCTAAGCAAATGAAATATCATTTTGTGTTACTATTCTGTTTTCATAGGAGTGGCAGTGGATAAAATTTATAGAAAGCTTAATTCATAGTTTTCCAAAACCACAAAGAACATGAATAAAGCTCCTCAATTGCAAAATCTTACTGATATTTTAAAGGATCAACATACAGGATTAAATTAATCTGCCAACATACTTAACATTCTTTTCTCTGCCAGCTTCTGGCATTTGGCAGATTCATTTCTAATTTTTGTTTTCACAATAAACCAGTTGTAGGGGATATCTTCGCCCTGTCATTAGCGACTTCCCCCCTCCCCCGGCCAACAAATAAAAATAAATGGCTGAGGCATTCCCCCGATTTTTAACATCCTAGTAAAAACACTGCACAACTCATGAATAATTGATGACATGATGTCCTTCCTCATATGATCAATTCTATATCATTATCTACATTAATATTTAACAATTAAATTGAAGTGCTTTTCCACACTATACTTAATTTTTACATATGTTGTCAGGAAAAACTGGTACATGACCTCGTTCTTCAATCATAAATGTGCCACTACTCATCGGTCATGTTAGAGAAGAAGCATTTGCTGCAGAATAGTTTAAACGACCTTTCACCTAATATTGCTGAAAATAACTCAATTCAATATAACTAGGCTAACAATACATACCAATAATTCATATGAACACAAATGTCGACACATCATCTGATCATGCACATTTCAGGGTAGACAGGGACAATTTGACACATTTGTTCATCAGAAAAATAACAACATGAGTGGTGATATATCTCATTGTGACTCATCTGACGAATCATCTCTCTTGTTAACCTATGCTGGCAAATTGCTCTATGTATATCTACAGCCCCCCCCCCCCATATGAACATTGACCTGTTCTAAGAATTTTGACAGATTATGAACAATATGAACTATACAGTGATGTCATTGAACCCCACATGGAATATTGTTGCTACTGAATACAAGCTTACTGTAAGATACAGATACATTCAATAGTGAACAGTATTGTGCCTGGCTAACCGTAATTATGATAGTATGCATATAGCAGACACAGTTGTCAACAAGGTTCTTGTTATTGAACTTGTTACTGTCTAGCTAGTAGTGACTAAAATGCCTAATATAAATGATTAAAACAAATTGAATCTAATGGTTTTATAGTAGGTGGAATGCTGGAATGAACGATTAAAAGTAAATGGTCCATTCCATTAATTGAGGTTGAAATTACTGACATTTTATGTGCATATAATTAAGTAATACTGAAGTCAAATATAGACCGAAAATTAATGGAACATTTCATAAGACTTCCTGAGAATTTAGCAGATTTTTCTACCTGGCAATTTCGTCTTTGAGGTTCCTGTGATGTATTTTCTGAAAAATGCCATCACCTTGTCATTGCTCTTTTCCCATATGGTATAATTCCTTACTGAAAAAAATAATATCATATCACATCAAATAATAGTAGGTACTCGGGTAGCTAACTCACAGTGAAAACTTACAAAAAACACAAACTAATGTGCACTGACGTACAGATGACCCTTCATACAGTCTATACTCTCCTGCACTTCCATGAACAGGCACACGGAAGCAATTTCAATAACTAAAATGTCATGCTTACTATAATTGGCCAAATTCACGCAAAAGCATTCAGCATGGGAATCCTTGTACTTGTTGTTCTATTTGTTACCTAGTGTGCAAACAAACTCATGAATAAAATATTACCCATATGCCAAAGTTATTGTAATAGCATAAACAGGGAACCCCAACAGCAATAGGATTGTTCTATTCACTAGTAAACAGTGAAAGATCTTTGTAAGAAGTATCGCAAGCATCCAACCTGTTATTGTTTACGAACTGCTGTGTTAAGGCACCACTAAACTTGTGCATAAAATAATTGACGGCACTGGTGACAGTTGTAATATATTGTAATTGCATAATTTGCTGTTCAGAAAATATCATTGACACACACACACTTCCTATCACAAATAAAATTGTACTAATTAAGCACTTCCATGCACCGAAAATATAGATGTTCACAAATTTGTCATCCAGTTAATCATTGTGCAGTCATAATGCAGTAGCCTACATGTACAGCAATAATAGGCCTATGCTGCAATCATAACTGATATTAGTAATAACGTGTAGTACTTTAAGTATGCAGTAGCTTGGAGGCACTTTTGCAAAAATAAGAAATATAAATAAGCTAACATCAGAACACATATGCTGGCTGAGGTCACATAAAGGTCAATTACTTCTATGATAGGCTTTTCATTTGGGACACCACGGGTGATATGTCAGTGTGTGTTGGTCAGGGAGGGGAAGGGTCAGCAATAAATTCAAAAAACATGAAACACTTCTTGTATTAATTTGGAATAAATGGTAACCTACTTCTGCTTGGCAGATGGACTCAAAATCACTGGATCTTGCTGGGTCAACTTGATTCTGAAGGGGAAAAATGTCAAGACTGAATGAAAGTTGAACATCAATGATATGTATGGCATTTGCATTTAGGACATGCTGAGTGTGTGCAGTGTGTGGTGGGTGGGGAGGAGGAAGGGTCAGCAATTAGTGTGACAAACATAAAACGATTTATCATCTCTTTTCTTTATATTCATTTTGGATAAAACGGTAACCTACTTCTGCTTGGCAGATGGACCCAGAATCACTCGATCTTGCTGGGTCAACTGGATTCTGAAGGGGGAAAAGGTGAACACTGAATGAAACTTGTTTGATTTATAAGAAAACAATTGCCCACAGTACTATATATACTACAGCACATTGAAATAAACACCACTAATACAGAAGCTTTGCATTCACTGAATTCAACTTGTTTGATTTATAATAAAATCATTACCTGCAGTACTACTGTAGTCTCTGTATTATATTAAATCATAATATTAAATGATTATTCGCACAGCACATTTCTACACCGTTAATACAGTAGCTTTGCATTATTAACACAAAATACACGTTGATAAGAACATATAATAGTCAAAGTGCTTTCCTTCAATTTTGGAAAAATAGTTTCACACTCCTTCAGTGTAAGCATCGTTGCTCAGAAATAGGCTTAAAGAAGTCACGAACATGAGTAAGACATAAGTTAAACGACAAAGCATTCTGAGATGAAATAGTCTCTTCCATGTGACTTTGCACTTCAATGCAGTGTTTCTCAGTGCATTTTGTCAGGTTTTAAACATTATGGTTGGGATGTAACAGTTACACCACGTATGTGTTACGTCTGGAAAAAACATATCAAGTTCCTAATTGTTCCACTGAATCTCTCTCATGTGAAATGGTTTCCTAGAGAAGACTTGTGCTATGAAGAAATCTCATTTATGTACTCTTCTTAAATATTTTATGTCAGTAGCTGTTGTGTTATATCCACGCAGAATTTTGTTCCATAGCTAATGCTACTTGGCAAGTGCAATCGGTATGTTGTCTCTATGCTTTTTATACAGTAACTGAACATATATGTCAAATTAATCACTCACATGCAGGCAATATTCTCCCTTGCAACAATTTACAGGAGACATTTAATAATACTATTCAATGAATTTCCACATTCCTCTTGAAGCTACATTAGGGAATTTTAATTGATAAACACATTGTTCACATTATTACAGTCATTTCATTCAAATGTTTGGAAATTCTTTTCAGTAAACTCTCACTGGAAGTACATATCAGTTATCTTACAGACCTCTCTTTGTTTGCTTTGTAGATATCAGGATATATCATGTCACCCACTTTACAACAATACAACACCTTGAGAAATCCCAGCAAGTTCACCTCGGGAAAGAAAACTTTATTCCAAACTGGAGCACCAATGGTGCAGAAGCTCATACCTATTCGAGCTTAAAAATGTAGGGCCCACAAAACTTTATGGCCCACCACTGGCTATAATTCCTATTTTTCCCCTTTAAATCCTATTTTACCCACTCTCTCAAACAATACCACTGAACTTTCTCCCCTCTACCTGAGCAGACATAACTTCACAAGCACTCCTTCCCAAAATTTTGGCTGGCTGCCTTCATACCTCAGGCTCAAAGACTTCTAATAATCGGCAAGTGCTGATTGGCTATAGGGCTCTCATGCTTACAGTTCAATAGTTAATAACAACTCCCAATCCTGCTTTAATTCCACTAACAGCCTCTGCAGAGCTTAACCACAAATGTAAACAAACACTGCAGAGACTGGGAGACAAATTAAAGGAGCTTTGGAAAAAGGTGAAAGCTCAAATTTTTTTAAACAATGGGGATTAATTGTAATTAATTAACTTTTGACCAAAAATTATTCGGCATCACCTTATTCATACACAATCCAACAATCATCAGTTCAAGTTTGAATGTGATCCATCAAAATCTTGAGGAGATTGAGATATTTGAAAATATTACAAAGATTGACCCCTGATGACCCCCTAAATGACATTTGACCTCAATTTTCCGAACACCCCTCGTAACCCTCATCCCGAGGAACGTTGTGACCAAGTTTCATTATAACTGGCCATACACTGTACGAACGGAAGCAATTTGAAATTATAGGGCCGCGGCCCGGGCCACAAAAGACCCCTAGTTGATCTTTGATCTCAAATTCATGAACACCCTGAAGGTAACACTTCCATAGTACTATCGTGACAAACCCTCAACATTGTACCATCGAATCTGTAGGAGAAGAAGCATTTTGCGTATTTCCAGAAAATGGCCCATTACGGCCCACAGGTGACCTTTGACCCCAAATTTCGGACCATCTCTGATGGCCCTATACCCAATGGTCCTTGTGTCCAAGTTTCATGAAATTCCATCAAACACTGTGCGAGTGGGAGCGGTTTTACCAATTGTTGACGGATAGAGTGATAGACGCTGCACTGTAACAATAGCTCACACCAGCATGCTGGTATGAGCTAAAATAGATGCACCAACAACAGCATTTTCCAATTTGAGGCATAGATATTAATTAAGAAGTATCTGCAATCAACACCAGGAGGAGAATCCAATCAAAGACGAACAAAAATCAACCCTTCTAATGCTAAACTAGCTCATAGATGTAGCACCATACAATAACTTTAAAAAATTTTAATTTCAAAGAATCCAAGTAGAGCAAATATGACAATTTTAATTGATATATATGCTGTGAACATTATTACAGCAGTTTAACACAAACTTTTTTCTCCATTTATTCAGCATATTTTTGTTGAAAACAATATAGCTAATACATATTGTTATAATTCTAATCACCTTTTACAATTCTTGCATAGAACATGTTTATATGAAATTTCAAGAACGGAGGAACTTACTTTATCTTTCTTACACTTACTTATCTTTGAATGAATATAATGTTCAACATGAATTGCAAACTTAAATTTATAGAAAAAAAAACGCAAATATTAGGTAAGTTCTTATTTGGCTTACAATCATAAATATAATACTTGATGTGTAGTATGAGAAAATTATATGGGTGACTATATCCATTTCCGTAGCCGAAAAAAATATTTCGTTTTGAAAAGAATTGTTGCATTAAAAATCGATTCTCTACGTCTAATATGAAAGACCCAGTAAAATTACAGTCCCAAAATAGATGCTCGATATTCTCACTTTCTCTGTTGCAGAAGGAACAAACATGTGTATCATTTATACCCATCAACGCTAACAGTTTATTTGTTGCAATACTACGGTGTAAAAATTTAAACTTAAAGTATTCGAGCTTTCCATCTAATACAGTGTAGTATGGAATCTTAAAAAACCTGTCCCAGTCTTTTTTGCTCACATCTTTAAAGGAGCAACTCCACTTCTCTCTTGCAGTCGGAACTTTTGATAAACGATGTAAATACGCTTTATAGATATACTGAGGGATAGAGCTAGCCCGAATGGCATTAAAATACAGGATAGTATTGTTGTTCATCGCTTCTCGGCCTTTTGGCTAAGATCATGTGTGGTATGTTTTTATATGTCTTTTTATAGGTCTTTTTATAGGTCTTTTGTAGGACTTTTTATCAACCTCTCGGCCTCCACACTTCATCCTCTACAAAGGATCCAAATTACACGGCTAAAATTATTCTCGGCAGATCAAAATATGACAGTGCCTCCGCAGCATTGAAGGAGCTGCATATCCTCCCCGTCAATGTCCGTGCCGAGTACAATTTCCTCCTCCTCGTTTATAAGTGTATACATAATTTAGCACCAGCTTATCTGTCCGAGTTGCTGGAAATTAAGACACCTGGTCGTTCAACACGCTCGTCAAAGGGCATCCTTCTCAAGGTTCCTCTCACACGCCGCAAATGTTTCGCAGGCCGCTCTTTCAGCGTCGCTGGCCCCAGACTCTCCCCGTTGACACAAGAAATTCGAAGACCATCAGAACTTTTAAAGTTGCTTTGAAGACTCACTTATTTAAGAAATCGTTTTTATAATTGTATTGTTGTTCAGCGCCATTGAGTGTTTTAACAGTAATGTGCGCTTTATCAAGTGTTACCACCTTAACCTTATCTGTTAAGAGGAGTGATGAGGGGAGGGGGGGGGGGATGAAAAGGAGAGGAGGACAAAAGAAAAGTTAGTCATGTCCTTCCTGAATGTTGAGCCCTATGACGGGCCATCAGTCTAAAATCGTGGGGAATCGACTTATACCGATTTAAATCGACATATACCAGTTTCCTTGGACTTATATCACTTTCCAGCAGCTTAAATCGACATATACCAATTTAATTCGACTTATACCAGTTCAAATCGACATATACCAATTCAAATCGATCATATACAAAATAAATCGCTATATGTCAATTTAAATCGACACCTACCAGTTTAAATGGACGACGATATATCGAATTAAATCGGTACAAGTCAATTTCCGTGGACTTCACTTTCTAGCAACATATCATCTAGCGACATATCATCGATTTAGCTCATTACCATACTCCAAATCCCGATTTCAGTGATGATTGACATGTGAAGGTACATCACGTGCACGGGTACTGAAAGTTTCCAGGTCATGGCATTTGAGGGCGCGATTAAAGAATATAAAGATAACATACATATAATAGGTCAATACTACATTTACAGTAGGGCAGCCTCTTCACAGAAGCCTTCAATAATTTTTGTTGTGCTGTCAGCCACAGATCGATTTGTCTTCTTACTGGTTATCACCTTCAACTGATCTTTCAAGGGGACTGGGGTAGAGAGCGGATCAGTCGTTTGGTACTTTGGTTTTCGTGCCCAGGTTCTTTCCTGGGCGACTTTTCCTTACCAAAAAATATCTGTCAATACATTTGGGTGTGATTTTAAACGTTTTCAAAGACCTTCTGGGCCAACTGTACTTCTTCAGTGTGTAACCCTTTCAAAGTTGTGTGTTACTTTAATAATTGGTGGCGCTGTCTAGAATTAATTACAGGGTTTTCTGTTATTTTATGCCACTGCACATGTCTAGGTTTTTGTTGCCTGGTAGCCATCTTTGCCCGTGCAGCTTCTTTAGCCTTGCTGTCCTCTGTGAGGCATAGTTTAGCTGCTACAATTTGTCAGCTGGTGTTTTGTTTCTAGTGAGACCTTCAGTAATTGATTACTTGGCAGCTCTCCAGGTACGGTTTTCCCTTTTGTTTTAAGTTACTTTGGTAATAAAAAGTGTTCACATCGAGTCCATGCGTGTTTGTTAGTGTATTGTAGCGTACGTAGCCTGTTGTGTGTAGTGCACAGCGGAGTTTCAGCATTGTTCATTGATATAACTGAACCTTGGATTAGTTGGTGAAAGACTAAATTGTTTACGGTGACAGTTATTGAATAAAGTTTACTGTGCGATAAATAGGCTGTTTTGGCCTATAAGGCGATATAGTTGTGTTACGGGAGCCCTACTGTATTGGGAAAGGGTTATCTCATGTTTTGCCGTGGAGTTTATACACCCTTGCAAGAAGTTCAATGTTGTATTATTGTGATATATTGATTTGATCAGATTTAAAGTGTTTGGCAACAGTAGTTAAGCATATTGAAATATTTCAGATGTCATCGTAGTGTTTTATTACTTTTTGGTAACCTTCTCTCCAGACTGGTGTTGAGGACCGGGTCTCCATACTTTGAGGGTCGCAGGAACTTGGCCTGAGCCTCTGATGTCCGCGAACTGATCAGTTAACGCGCGATATTAATTAGGGGAAATTTATATAGTCTACAATCGTCGACAAAAATAGATGGGACACCCCACTCTGAGCGCTTTTGGCTACAACATTGAACGGGGGGAAGGGGGTGCGCTTAAACCAATATCGCTCGTTGGTGCTCATACTGTGCCATCATTTTTGTCGAGGATTGTCTGAATGGCTGTACAACTGTTCATTGGGTTATATATCGAGGTCTAAGCTGCCCAAGCGTTGCGCGATAGCAATATTAACAAGTCGCAATTGCTGATTCATTCGAGGAATTAGGTCGAACCTAATATTCAATAGGCACGCATCTTTCAGCGAATAAAGCGAATAATTTCACAAGAAAAACATAATATTTTCGATCCGTTTCTTTCATTTATTTCGTATGTATCTTATACTGGTTTCCTACTGATGTATCACATTATATGTCCTAATATATATACATATTACACTTAATTCCGTGTGAGAGGAAAATAGTAAATAGATGATAGCATGATTTTAACAGAAATTCTTGAGTTTTTCTTTATCTTCTCATGATAAGAAAGAAGATTAATGTTAATTTTTGTCCGGTGTAAATTTTATTGTGGGGTGTTGGGTGGGGGGGGGGGCGCTTCAGGCAAGAAGGGGTTCACAATTTCAATGTGCTGCAAAACAATAGCCCCAGAAAATTATGTCAGAAAGTTTAGTTGTATATATAGCTTTCCAGGGCAACCCTGGGCAGCAAGCAACTTGTGGATGTACAATGACGGATTTCTAAATTGAGCTGTCAATACTATTGTTTAGCTTCTAAACAACGGAAAGCCGCCCATTGTATGATGCATGTAAGCCTTTAATACATCGGTTAGTGGTGTAAGAATTCTCCAAAGTGCTAGTTTATAAACATATAGCCTCATTGCTACACACGAAACATCTACAACAACTACACCAAGTGCCAAGTTGCCAAGTTAACAGGAATTTCGAAGACTTCGGTATCAAGGATTTGCAGTAAACGTTTATTGTGGGGCGAGGCTCGACCAAGTACTCATGGAGAGGGACCAATTTCTGAACAAGAGTGGTTATAAGTACTATCAAGCCAGATAGAAGGGTTTCCTATTTTCCAAGGACCTGCACCAACGCTGGAAATTCGCCAGAGGAATTAAACGGTCTCGAGGTGAGGCATTCTGGACTAAAGATATATCTTTTTATTTTGATGCCACCGCATTTCATTATAAGAGCCACCCACGACAGCACGCAAACACTTTAAGTGGGCGTGTTGGGCGTAAGAAAAGTGAGGGACAATCATTCGGTTGCACGGCCAAAGGGAGTAAGGTAGTGGCGGAAAAGTTGTAAGGGTGTATGCCGCCATCTCATATGGAAACGGCGTGGTGTTAGCTAAACCATACCGCAAGTTAACTGGGAAGCGTTTTTCGAAATTTATGAAAAAGGAATTCCCGGCAGTCTTGCAAAAATGTGAAGCAACCCATAAGACTCCGGATTTTTCTTCAAGATGGCGACCCTTCTCAGAACTCAAAGAAAGCTATCAAAACAGTAAGTCGCATGGATGCAACCATTTTTAAGATCCCTCCTAGGAGCCCCGACTTAAATCCAATAGAAAATATCTTCAAACTTTTGGGGGATCAACTGAAGTACGATGCCATCGAGAACAATATTGAATTTGAGACATTTCGAGCTTTCAGAAGTCGAGTTGTTACAACGCTCCTCCAGATGCCGCGTGCTATCATCAATGGGTAAACGAATTAATGAAATCATTCGAAGAAAAGGAGAGAGACTGAAATATTAGTATTTTTGCTGTAATGCGCTATCCATGCTATGCTTTCATATTATGATCTGCCACATCAGGGCGGTAATCTCCCGAACTGCTGGTGAACATTGTACGATTTACCAACGATGGAGCCCGTATTTTCCCCAAATTTCCGATGTTGGAGCACACGCAGTTACAGTTGAAGTTTTTTTAAATCATCACATCACGTTCGTGAAAATTGGACAAACATATACATAATCGCCGATATACGAACGGTTAACCATTTATTGACGA
Organism: Apostichopus parvimensis; assembly: GCA_000934455.1. Taxonomy (NCBI): domain Eukaryota; kingdom Metazoa; phylum Echinodermata; class Holothuroidea; order Aspidochirotida; family Stichopodidae; genus Apostichopus; species Apostichopus parvimensis. Next base: position 26,351 of record KN887539.1, on the reverse strand, counting down.
TAAAAAGCTTTGGTGAACTTGATGCTTTTATACTATTTCAACGGTTGACCATCCATGTGCTTTTTACGTGACCCGCCATGCGGGATACAAAACGTCACGGCCAAACGGCACTACCGAACCATCCCATACTGACAAAACGAAACTCAGGTCAAGCGAGCCAAAAAACATAAACCCGCCGACCTGCAGAGACAAAACGCCCAACCCCCCACTCAAACATTAAAAAAACTACAAAAGGACGACCCGCACGCAGCGAAACGAAAAACCCCTCCCCAGCACACCAGTGTCCAAAAAAGGCAGCCCCAGATAAACGGCGAAAATCGCCTTCAATTTTAAGGCGAATGTCAGACTTCACCGCCTCCAGGACTGCCTGCCAACTGGAAAATTCCCCCCTGAAAACCACATTACATCTATTCCGCCAAACATGTTTTTTTACAATAGAGCAAACAAAAATAATGCGGTGCAACACCGCAACCGAACAAACTGGAGGGTCTACCCCATATAAAATAAAGCCTTGCCCTACCGACCATGAACGGTCTCCCGTAACACGGTCGGTCCAGGTCTGGAACCACTCCCATAAGTTTACTACAAAGCAACAATGCCAAAAAACATGAGCGGTACTCTCTAAGCTGTCACAGCCGGTCCTTGGGCACAGTCCATCACCCAATCGCCAATGATATCTTTTTAGGTTGGTCACCAAGGCACCGTGTGCAATTCTCCATGCAAGATCACGGAACCTGCAACCATTCAGCCCAGGGTTGCCAGTTTTTCCCCAACTCAATAGGCCAAATGTGGCCAAATTAGGGGGGGAAAAAAGGCCAAATGCTGTTTTCAACTATTCTCCTCCCGCCCCCATACATTTGATGGGTTATTATTGCTTTTAAATGACGAGACTATAAAGAGAGTGGTTTACGCATGATTTTCCTTCGGATTAAATAACTTTATTAGGAACAATAACGCATGTACAC
>KN887538.1:53348-65166 GCA_000934455.1 Apostichopus parvimensis | reverse complement strand
TAGCTTTAATAATCTTGTTATATCAGCTGTTGTATTTATCAATAGTATCTGGTTAATTTTACCTATCCTGATGTACAATGCTTTAGTGACATTTTAAAGACAATTGTACAATTATGAATACACTTTGTATGGTTCACATCAATTATCTATGAGAAACTGGTTTGTTTTCTAATTACATCATTGTTTGATATAACTTTCAGCACAAAGTCCACACTAAGTCTTGAAAAACGAAGTCGGAGCCAATTAGTATCAGTAAGTGCAAAAACTTGGCATAAGTAAAGTGGATATTCCTAAGAAATGGCAAAGTCAATGTTTTATGAATATGGTCTTTTTTTAAATTATTTGAACAATTCCCTCTACATAAAATCAATATTACTTTTAATATTAGTTTTTACAAAGTATACCATAAACATAATTCTTGTCACATAAAGACAGTGGTGTTATTGTTATGTACCACAGTGTGTTGGTGTATGTCTATGCCAGAGAGTAGACATATTGTAAAGGTGAATATATTGGAAACTAGACTAGCTGTAAAATAAAAAGAATACACTCAAATGTTTCTTTTCTAAGACATATTCAAATTAAAGTATGCTTAAACCATCCTTTATTATACATGGATGGCAGAAGCTAGTCTAGAAACATCTGGGCTTTTAACTTTGACCAATGTTGTTATTTGTTCACATCAATTGTCTATGAGAACTGATGTTGTTTTCGTATTATATTAGCTTCTAATTACATCATTGTTTGACATAACTTTCAGCACAAAGTCCACACTAAGTCTTGAAAAACAAAGCCGGAGCCAATTAGTATCAGTAAGTGCAAACACTTGGCATAAGTAAAGTGGAAATTCCCAAGAACTATGATAGACAATGTTTAAAGAATATGGTGCTTACTAAAATTTATTATAAAAATTCCCTCCACATAAATCAATATCACTTTTAATATTAGTTTTAACAAACTATAACATAAACTTAATTCTCGTCGCATAAAAACAGTGGTGTTATTGTTATGTACCACAGTGCGTTGGTATTTTTCTATGCCAGAGAGTAAACATATTGTAAAGGTGAATATATTGGAAACTAGACTAGATGTAAAACACAAAATACACTCCAATGTTTCTTTTCTTAGATATATCCAAATTAAATTATGAGTAAAACCATCTTTTAATTATACCTGCATGGCAGTAGCTAGTCTGGGCTTTTAACTTTGACCAATGTTGGTATCTTGAAGAAACGTCCTTATCTTGGTTATTTGCATTCGCCTTCTAGCATCTCAACTGGCGTCTGAGTTTAATGTGGGCCCGGTATGTCCGGGTTTCCTTTGCCCAACTTAAATAGTGTAGATAGAATGTGTTACCCATATTGGCCAATACATAAGCCAACTTTATTAAAACTAAGGATACTGAACTATTAAGACTGTGAACTGGTCTTTTCTGTCCAAATTTATCTCTGGAAATTTCTTACTTCTCAATATTTTCAGCGCGTATATTTATTGTGTAAATATGCATGAAAAGACTACTGAAGGGTAAAATACTATATAACACTACCATGCCATGCGTTTCTTGTTTCGTTTTTGACAGCTCTCTTTTTACAGGTTGAGTAGAGGCGGGAGGTTACAAGGTGATGATAGTTTGCTATTATTTTATACACAAGCACCACCAATGCTAAAGCTAATATTTGCTGTATTATGATAATATAGTTGTATACATTCTACGACATACCTTTGTGATAATCGCATTGGGGTTGCACACTTTGATATGTTTAACAGTGTCAAACACTTGTATCGTTTGTTGCTTCTTCATCCTGTTAATCTCAGAACAAACAGTCACGTAAATTCCACTTCTGGATGCGCCATTTCTACAAAAAAAATCCCCGCAAAACACATAAGTTACACACGCACAACACAAAAGTTAAACTTTACATTTATTTTAATAAGCGCAGTAAACTACATAGGGAGAATCAACGACACACGTTTATATGTACCACACATAGCATACATAATTGAATGACCCGTCCACAATGGATTCGGCCACTGGCAATGGTAATGAATCATGCCAACAGATCTATCTGTATTTAATAGCAAGAAAATGACGGTTTAAACTTGCTCGTTTCGTCACCTTAACGATCACACTTTAAAGGGGTAAAATGAAATGAGAACAGTAGTTGATACTGGAAAAATTGAAGATGTTACAATATGAAATCACAGTTGGTCTGTGACAAAATTTACTGATGGGATAGGATCAAGTAGAACAATACAGCAACTCATCAGGTATAACAACTACTTTTTGTAGCTAGGATCATCATCTTAGAGAAAGCTGAGACAGTCGTACTCCTTGCATTGGGTATAAACTGCTGCAAACAGTTTTGCTATTTTACTTTGTCATTTTAAGTTAACAATTATTGTCTATTTTGTTATAATTGTTCTCTCCGGAAGCAATTATGGTGTGATTTCCAATGTTTGTGTAAGTGTTTACAACTTTCATCAGCAGATTAAGAACTTACATGCAATGAATTAATGTTGCACCACGATTTCCAAATCCTGTAGCTGCGATGAAATTTATAAGGGGTGTTAGGCTATCACCACTCTTTGGCCAGTTGTTCAGAATAAAGCGATTAACTTTGATAGATTCCTGAAAGCAAAACGAAAAAGCATGGAACAGTTTCGCTCTTCACAAGGTTTCCCTTCGATTTGATGTTAGTGTTGAATGCCTTATCATCATGTCAAATAATAATAATAATAATAATAAAGTAAGTAACTGCAAACAATTTATAAGCATATTATTGTCTTACCCGATACGATCGGTGGGCAACCTGACACTGGTGGATTGTATAAAGCTGTTTTTTCTCAATGAGGCACGTGGATATTGTCATTGTTCCGATCTCGATGTCATTAACATCTGGCCAATATTTTATAGTATCCTGTGTTGTGATACAATGAAAAACATATTGTTGACAGATTTCAGCATACAGATTTGTCACGGAGATCAAAATCCTTCATATGTTGATATCAGTATGACTACAGCAATTGTGACATATTTTATTTGTGTTCGAAAGTAGAGAAAACTAACGAAAGGATTTTTCCTATGTTATTAACGTAATGGAAAAAATACCAAAAGATACTAGTAATATCAGTTTTCTGCGCAAACGTTCTAAGCGAGAAATATTAAAACTTATAAGGATAGTATGAAATGGCCTAATTGAATGAATTACATGATTTCCTGAGTCTGACTCATTCAACATAATAATCGTCTGACATTGATAATCAAACACGAGTCGCCAAAAGTCTTCAACAGTATTCGGCAAAGGTGCCTGTGTCATAATCAAGGTTTGATTCAATCCAGGAATCTGTAGACAAAGAAATACACACAAAAATATCTTTAACAATTTAATAATAGCGCTTTGATTATTCCAGTTAACATCTCAAAGCAAACAAGAAGAAAGGAAATTGGTCGACCGCCTAACTCTGTTACTTATTGTAGTTACTTAAAATGACGCTAAAGAATAATATATCAGAGGAATTGTTCCGCTTTTAACCGAATTAGGTGCTCTATTCAATGTTATTTAAATATATCCAAGTGGATACACGTGGTTGCGATCCCAGCAAAGCATTTTCTACATAGCGATGGTAATCATGTCTCGTATAGCTCAGCTGGGTAGTATACAAGACATAATATCCTGATTTCACTGGTTTGACTACCGAACTAGCCAAAATGTGTTTATCGCTTTAGCTTGAACTTAAAGCACTGATTGCCTAACGATTTTAATACTTACATTCACGACAGAAGCGTTAATGTAATCGTTTCCTCCCTGAGTGAGGCACATGGATTTCAGCAAAGGTCGATGGTTGTCCACTGTGAGGAGAAGTTGTAATATGACATTAAATGGACTACATAGAGAAGTGATAGGCTATTCTCAACAATTTAAGTTGCGTCTGACAATCCAGTTTTCGCTATTTTAGCTATGTTAACTGTTCCGCTTTACTAAGTTTGTTGTCACCCTGTTAAGAATAGGAAAATTATGCAAGGGTTTAAAGTTATTTGAATGAATATCTATACATGTGTTTGGTTATTATCTTGTAACATGCAGTTTTCATTAATTTTTTCTTCCTCGTCGAGGTACTCACGTGGTACAATATCTCCATATCTGTTCTTGTGCAAGTTTTCAGGAGATGCCCCAGAGAATGAGTTGACATTTGTGCTGGGACTTACTTTTTCCAAACTCTGAACATAAACACAAAAACAATATTTTACAGTAATTACTTAACAATAAATGTTGCATCATAAATAAAAGCTAGTGAAAATAAAATATTAAGTTTATGTGATATTTATTATCTCTTGTATAAAATGACAAGATTATTGTGGAAAATGACAATACCATAATGAATGTCAATTTCCGCACGGCATTTTGTGTTCCTCAGACGGTAACAACATATGTCAAAACAGTTAAACGAATACACGTATTAGTCTTTGTATCGAGTGCATTTTGCTTATACCCGATAATGGTATCTGTATCTGTTTTGTCATATTTCGTGTGTGTTTTTCCTCTCCTGCTTGCTGAGAACATACATATCTTCGGTTAGTCTATTAATATTTAGCTGTTGTATCTCTCAAATAATCGCTGTGTGTTCATGCAGTTTACACAATGTACATAGTGGTCCAGGTTTGCTCTTTCAATGACATTTCTTCTTGCATTTATATAGGAGCAAGACATTTCAACAATAGGCATATTTTTATCCTTTAGTTAGCTAAGTAAATGAGTTCGTATTTGCAGGGTTAAGTCAATGGTTAATGTTGAGCAAATATGGCCGAAACTGGGTTCGTGACAACGTTACTGGATAGCTGATTATTCTATAATGTCTTTATGTTAAACCTTTCGCAAAACCTGTAAGACAACAGTTACTTATTCAGTATAGTATTTAACCCACGGACGATACAATGTTGTTATGATATGGACGTGTGGTGATAGTTTGTTTCTAAATACTGGCAATTATCTTGTAACCGATACTGTCTCGCCAAGTCCACGCTAAACAAACCGATCCTCATGGACAGGGCGATTGTTATTTTCGTAATCATTTTTTCTAGTTAAAATTTCTCATTGACGCCCTATATTAATAATATCCTATAGGCAATCAACGACCATTTAAGTTACTCAAGACTGAATGTGATTGCATGATATCATCATGCCTATGTAGCTTTCCTTTACTCACATTTTACCTGCTCTAAAATGACACAAGACATTTTTCAATCGATGTTCTAAAAATAAAAAATATTAAGCTTGAATATGTGCCCAACATGTCGACAATTGTATAAAAGTATTTTCACCTCTACATTTTTTGAATGATTTTTGCGTTATGTATTTATCATTACCTTAAAGGTAGCCGATATCATGTCTTTAGCAGTAGAACTTCTCATGAACAACGGAAACTTGGAAATTGCCATCGGTTTCCTAAGAGAAAATTCATCATCAGCATTGTTTTGGTACACTTGGACATCTTCCATGTTTTCGCATTTGTTGCTTTCTTGTTTTGCTTGAGCACTTCCAACTTTACAAGTAGATGGAATTTCATATCCATCAGTGGTGTCTTCATTTCCTGACAGAATGCATTCCTCGTGCTTCTTAGAAGGAACATAGCGTACCACGTTGGTATGCCCACTATCTTTGCTCACATTTTCATAGGCAAAAGGGGCTTCGTTTGTAACCTCTGAAAGAATGAAAAATTATTTTTAATGAATACATATTAAACAAATAATGCAGGTGGTATGAACAATCACACTCATTGTTTTATCAGTTGGTCTAAGAAAATAAAATCGTATTACATTTGCTCAATGGGAAAAACAGGTTATTGTAATATCAATGATGGCTCATGGATGGGTCATTGCGAATCAACGACATAACTCATTTCACCGCAAGTGACACACACACACTCATGGAATATTTTGTACTAAATGATGATTGAACAAACGTGGACTGCAACCTTTATTTTGTATGATAGCAGTTCACTGAAAGGAAAGAATCACATCTAATTATACATTGATGGTTTTGTGTTCATGTTTTACTGATCTAAATTTATTAATAATGAAAACAATATGTGAACTGACGGCAGTTAAGAAAAACATTGACTATAACGGTGTCCAGAACAGTGAAATCATTAATGCGAGAAATGTAAGACTGCGATTACAAAACCAACATACGTGCTTGTTGTATATGAATGGTGTTAGTGTCTCCTGAAAATAAACAGCATTGATAGTACTATAGGCTCTTGATGAAATAAAATAGTAAATATTTAAGGCCAACAGTATAGTGCAGCGTTGTTTTGCATTATATGTAGACAGATTTAATTAAAACCTACAAGAAACTTACAAACTAACCTTTTGAGTCGTCTGCTTGTCGTTCCACAGTTTTAGGTATGGATGTAGATCTCCTATATTTCCATATTCTTGAGAGGAAGAAAAGAACATAATTTTAATATTAATGAAATTATAGCGTAACATCTAACCATGGCAACGTTTTCAGTGACTCACCCGTAAACTGCAAGAAGAGCAATTATTGCGAGAGAGATCGTTCCAATTGTAACACCGACAATTAATCCAACGGATCCTGAAGGTAAGAACAAACGTTTAAATCATGAATTTTCTTATGATTGCTAGTAACGGTGTGGATGTATATAGTGATGATTCCGTTGATTTTTAACGTGCGGATGTATATGGTAATGTTTCCATGGTGACCAGCATTTCCCGGATATGACTGTTTCACATCGTAACGTTACAATGATACCAATATCATACGACTGATCTACAAAGACGTTCAATAGTAATAATTATAATATGGGTAACAAATGACAGCAGTTTCAACATATTTTACTTGAAAAAGGAGAAAAAACAACTAAGTAAATGTAAATGAATTTGTTTTGGTGATTTATCTAGTTCCCACACATACTATTGACAGTGATTACAGTATAACATAATGTTCGGGGACGCTACGATAAACTAGGACGTAGACAAAATAGTTAATGTACAATGTTGCTCGAATCAGTAAGAAGTTGTTGTACTTACCCGTACCATGCGATTTTGTTTTCACCATTTCCAAGATTGGACCGGGTGGTCCATCCCCATTTAGCCCTTCTCTCACAGCTACAACCCTGAAGTCATAGTCTGTGTCTGGTTCAAGTGACGTAATTATCACAGCATAAGTATCTTGATCATTGCTTGCATTTACTCTTATAAAGGTAATTGGCCAATCGCCGCTCTCCGACAGCTTGGTTAGTAACCTATATTCAACCACTGGGGGAGTCCCAACGTCGCCATCCCATACCGGCCAGGTTATTGTTAGCGAATTTGAGCTGCTAACACTAGCAGCTGGAACTGCTTGGTATTCTGGAAGTCCTTAAAAAAACACTACAAATTTAGTAAATATTAATATAAATAATGAACATCAGCTTTTGCAAACAGTCATATGGTAACGCATTTCAAGAGAAACAAAACAACAACATGATAACATCAAAAGTGACGAAAAATGGTGAGTACATATCTTTTTTTTATTTCGATGTTATGTCGGACGAAAGGATCGTTTCTGCGCAATAAACAATCATTGAGCAATTTTGCTGGTAATGTTGTGCAACTGTGATGTGACTGATTTATATAATTGCGAACTTCAACCTGCTAATCCCATTGCACTAGCTCATTTAATTCATTGACTTTTCGGAAGGGCCAACAAAACTCAGTTCATCTCGCAAGTGTCATTAAGGGAGTAGTAACGTTAAAAGTTGAAAAGCCTGAAAGTAGGGACTTTTTGGCAAGCTACCAGTTAAAGACACGGATGAAAAAACTGTTCCGGGACGGATAATACTTAATCGTTGTCGCTATATTACTTTCCTATAGTTGGATAACAACTCTTTAACGTTTTAAAGCTGTCAACTAAGCGACCGACCAATTATGCCATATAATTACTTAACTAAATCAGAACTTAATTTACTTAAATATAGTCGAACGGAATTGTTGTAAGATTAACAAACATACTTGGAACAAAGTAGTAAATTGTATTACTACTGGAACTCTCCCCTACAGTCGTCTCTCGTGTCATGTGGATGCTGTAATTTCCTTCTACTTTGAGACCAGTCAACGTTAAAGAGGTGCTTGAAGGATCTGTTACCTCATGTATGCCTACATGTGACGGTTCCAAGTTAATTGATGCATAGTAGATAGTTAACAAAGTTACACCATTACTACATGAACTACCACCAGTTGGAAGCTGGGTAAAAACAGAACGGATTTAAATTAAATTTGAAGTCTAAAACATTTAGTGGTCTTACGCTTTAGGCAAATCAATTTCTACTATATATTCTCACTACTCAGTTTATCAGAGTGTAACGTGGCTTTGTTCTGCACAATTTCTCCTTGAAAACAACGTCTCTTAATGCTGCGGCATGCTCTCGTACACACTATTAGGTAAGGCAAAAGCAAGAGTGATACCTATATAATGGTGAAATAAAGGCAATATGCAGCAAACTCAATACAGCCCTAATGCCCCAGTAAATTAGAATAACAGCACTATTGCTTCCGATCTACAATACATTCATTAACTTAAAAAAAAAAGTATTTCTTAATATTTCATTTCTGCACCATAACTACAGCTATGATGTTAAATAACATTCACCAGTGTTATTGATTATTCCACAAATAATGACATAATAATATACGTGGAGAATAACATGATAATTGCATTGAAAATAAAATTATGTGCACCTTCCAAGATATTTTCACATTTTCCTGATCTTCTCCAGCTACTTCTGCCGAAACATTCATTGGGCCATCTTGATCAACTTGTATAAATATGAAACAATGAAAATTAAAAACGAGACTCCCGAAAAAATGATATAAAGTCAATAAATTGGGAACCATATTTCCAAATGTTTCATGTGAAGCTCTCAACGGTATGTTAATGATGACACCTTGCTTCAGAAAATTGAAATCACTGGTATTTAGGTTTAAAAGGAGGCTTACCAATAACTCGTTTGGTGAGATCAAATTATCAGAATCTTAGACTACTTTTAAACGCACCTCTTCCGTTAGGTAATATTAACGACTACTTGGCTATGAGCGTCATTAGAGCAGTTCAAGTGGTCCTGGGTAAAACCTGTTGTCATTCTCGGTGTAGTTTACATAGTATCATACGAGAAGTTCCATCAGTGTCACTGAAATATCCATGTATATCTCAATTTAAAGTTAGCCTGAGTAAAATCACTGACCGTGCAGACAAAGCAAGTCTATTGAAGTTTATTCATAGTGATAAAGAATACGTAGAACTATTTCACTTACGCTGAACTTCAGGTACAAACTATATTTCTCGTAATGTTTATGTACTTTTTTGGAAAAATAAAGTAACCATGAGTTGCAAAGTTTCATTGAGGTTCCTTTGCTTTGTTATAGATTCGCAAACATGAAAATTAGGAGAAGGGAATGTCCAAAATGTTGAAATTTTCGCAACTATTTATACCACATTTGAAATGTTGCTATTTATTGATGAATTCCAATTTAGCTACATTCATTGAAGTTCAAAGTCTGGACAACAACAAAAGGCCAATGCGTACGATTTATTGTAAGATGTAAGAACTCAAATCCACCTACTTTTTATGTTTAAATTTCGTGCTGATGAGTTAGTTTTGCCTCACACTTATTAAATATTTATTCAAAAAGAAGACATGAAAATGACATGGTTAATACTGACAAGGTCTACTAACTTTCCAGAAAGTAGTAGTGTTACTGGTTTCCGTATATTTTACGAGGGATGTGTTAGGGGTATGAATCTGATGACAATCTACCATCTTACGGATTCATCGTTCAATGCGACCAAACAATGATTATGTTAAGTTCACATAGGCCTACCTCACAATCTTGATCTACCGTATAGCCAATGTTAAAACGCCTAACTTTCCAAAGCGTCACCCCTGGACACCAACTACGGCCCTGAGCTACATTCAAGAGACATTTAAGCATAAGTTAAGTGCTGCACCTTCTGTTACAGCTATGCATTTTACGTAAAAATTTAATTTTTCCTTAGCCCCTAATTTTTACTGTGATGTGCACTTTTTACTGGTGCATTAAACTTGCAAAATGTCCTCCCTGCCTGGTTGCTTGCTCCAACGTGCCTCCCTTTGGACTTTCAAGCGCCATCACTGAATGGGACGATATAGAGTTGTCCGTGTATAATTTACAGTTGACATTTTTTTCCCACAATTTTCCAGTTATACTGCCAGTTGACATGACTGAATATCAGTGTGGTAGTCGAGACCTTTTATATCGAAACCTTAGGGACTGAGACCTCTCTAAATGCATTACGCGTTGACAGCGTCAAACAAAGTTGTTCAAATGTATTGTACTTTATGCACAAGTTTACGCATGAAACAACATGGCGTTATCTTCTTAATAACAGTAAAAATCGTGCAGTAGTTAACTAGTTACACCCTTCTTGTGAAAGGAATCCAGAAAAACTGACGGCATATCGAATATTTCAATCGAGCAGAAAGATGCGAGCAGGTTTGCTAAGCGATAATTCTTGACGAGGCTAACTGTCATTAAAAATGTTATCCACCAATATTTGATGTGACAGAAAAATAAAATTGTGTATGTATATATATACGTACAAATTGGTGAATATTACAGGCCAAGCGACATGCATCGAAAGATTCGAAAACATTACCTACCTTATTTCGTAATTGTTATTGTCATGTCACAGTCGGCGGCACACGAGCACAATCAAAAAGGAATCGTTTGCGTAATACCGTACATATGTAAACTTTTGAGAACCAAGGAAAATTGCTGTTTCAACAGGCTTTAACAGGAAAGTTATTGAAAGGATGCTACTATATTTCAAGAAAATTATATATATATAAGTCAAAATAATCTTACTTACCTTACATATTCACTTGCATATGTATGAGAAAACGGTAATGTTAGGTACGTTACAGTTTGGTCAAGGACATTGTATCTACTGTTACTTCAGGACCCGAAAGCAGAACTCAGAAATAATTGAATGAAAACATAACTAAGTAAGTTTGTCTGTATGAAAATAGATAGGTGCCATTGTTGGGTGACGGGGTATCTTTGGTCCAAGTATCAAAGCATACCGCTTTCAAATCTCTTGAGATTTCATGTTTACCCAGCCTGAACGTCACATCCACACCCACAACCTTTCGAACACACGCCACCGTGATTACATTGGTTACGGTTAACATTTAAACGAAAATCTGAGTTTGCAGGTTTATGAGAGCTGGAATATCCGTAAAGAACCTAGGGGCAATACGCTTTCAGTTTTCAGTAACAAAGCACTTTAAAGTGTATTTTACAAGAGATAAAATGGGAGGGTTACTGTGATAATCATGAAATGCTGATATACAACACAACACAAATACTATTTCATTACAATTGACACAAAACAGTTCCAACGGCTTTAGTACTAAATGCTTGCTATTAAAATATCCTTATGATATACTCAAATTGAAAAAAAAAGTAATCAACAATAGTAAACACAGTGCAATGATAATCTGGCAAGATATGCGGTCAATAAACATCTGCTTGCCCGTAAAAACAATTGACATGACAGATACAATTATTAAAATGCATTGTGATTTAATATGATGTGATGATGTGATTTAATATGATGATGCAAAATACCTGCACAAATGGTGGTAGCATTCAGCGCTGGACTCTTTGGACCTTCTCCCCTCTCTCCTTCTCTTACTGCTGCTACACAGAATGAGTATCTTTCCTCTGATATGAGGGCCGTAAAGGTGAAATTTAGGGTCTTGATAGATACAGACGTAT